>JAHWFP010237823.1:17461-54894 GCA_023313725.1 Lithobius niger
CTCTAGCAGTAAGATGTGTTTACATATTTTTAAACCTTGGTTATCCCAACTATCATATTTTGAGGAGTGTTCAAGAAATCAAATCTGCAAGCAAAACAATGAAATGATTCATACTTGCTCGCCCGGTTTCACACACAACTAAAACAGTCAAGTTTCTTCCTTAAAACTTGAGAATTGTCGGGGCAGTTGCTTTGCCACATTCTTCAGGCACGAGTCTCGAGTCTTGTAAACAAACACTCAACAAACTTTTAACAATGTTTACATTTGAAATTCCGCTCCATCACAGTGGGCCTCCAGTCAGCTTTGCTGGCTGGCGATAGTGCTGCCATCTATCTGTGGTGCAATCAGGAGAATGGATTACAACTGAGCTTCAAGTTGGCGACTAAGCTTTAAAGCTCAGTGACAATCCTTTCTCCAGATTCCACCACAGATAAATGACAGCACCATCACCAGCCAGCACACTGACGTAGGCTCACTGCGATGGAGCAGAAATTTCAAATATGAACATTGTTAAAAGTTCGTTTGTGTGTTTGTTTTAGGCTCCTGCCTGAAGAAGAAGGCAAGCAACCGCCACCGAAAATAAGCTAGTTTTAAGTAAGAACCTTGACTGTTTTGATTGTGCATGGGACCGGGAGAGTAATCATGAATTCCGATAACCAAAGTAAAGTGACCAAATTGTCGGTTTTTTCAAAAGAAATGATTGTTTCATTTGAGTAAGGTTTTGTTTGGAAACAGAAACAGACAAGATTAATATCTTACTCTTGCATGAAATTTTTTCAATTTCCGTAATATTTTCTTCTGCAAAAATGGTGTTTGGATCATCAAGGTTGAACTGATAGTAATTAACCTACGGGATGACTCCCGTCGCACTACTCATTAATTGTTTAGGGACAAATCACTAACCACATAAATCTCGAAAAGTTCAGTTGTGTTTAGAGCTTCAAACGGCACGACCTAACTCAGCAGTCGAGAAAGGCCATGTCGAAAATTGTTGTTCTCTACAACAATTCTATTCTCACACATACAACTAGAACCATGTACCGAATGAGTGGTTGGAAGTACCAAAAGCTATGCAGTACCCTAATGCTACGGGGAGGCTCCTAAGCAGTGCTGGGAGGAACAAATATTGAGGATAAGGGGACAAAGAAGTTCCGTAACAAACCTCTCGCAGCAAAATTTTCTGGGACAAAAACTGTGCATGGGTAAAATGTCTTTGTCTTCATTAAATAATTTCTATACGCTTTAACATAGGCTATTGACTTGCATTTTCCACCAATGAAAAGGTTACCTTACACCATCAAATTTTGTAATCAAGTACAGCTTACGACGAGAAACTTTCTCTTTTTCAACACAGTAGCAGCATTGTCCAATCCATTATCATTCTTTATTTTGCTGTGGCAATTCAACCTCGAAGCAACGTACAGCAAAGGACATCAGTAAACTTGTGACTGTAAACAGAAACAAAACTCAGCCCTTTGCGCATCACACACGCTATGCTACCTTTGACAAATCACTTTCTGTGAGAGAAGTCTCTTACTGCAGCTGACACGCTAATCGCACCAACTAGAACGTGGGACGTGACAAGCAGCTCCACCACACCAGTTTCAATCAAAACGTATCCCAGATAAATGCGCGATTTCTGTGTTTGCAGACGCCCCGCTTATGTGATTTTTGAGGCGTCAACGGTGAGATGCTTGCCCTACATTTGCTCTTGTGGCACGATCTAAGTTACGTGCCTATCCGAGAATAGTTCGTCAAAGATGGTGTACTAGGACAATAAAAGCACCTGTATCGGAGTCGAACCGTAACACAATCGAAGAGGTACTTAAGTCCATGAAATCAACATCAAAAATCATACCAATACTTATAAATTACATAACCTGTGGATGGAAAATGAACTGATAGCACAATTTCTTCAAGTAATATCATGTCATTATTGCTAGGATTATTAGGCATTTGGGTAGATGAGTCATGCTCAACGATGGATTTATCAATGGCATGAGAGGCAGTTTTCCACCCTCACAGCACCCTCATGAACACGACGGAGAATATCTTCAAATGGCTACATGCCTACTTCAATACTATTGGTTACGATCATTTACTTATAACGTTTTTAACTGATTACTGGAAGAGAAAACGGAGAATAGAATGGTGCCGCATTGAACTTAAATCCTAAACGAACATTATGTCTATGATTAACGATTGCCGAAGTTTGAACCTAATTAAGGACTAGGCTACACAGGCAGCTTAAGAGCAGAAAAATGACTCCTCACCGACCTGCTGCATGTTGCACCAGAATTACCTCAAAAGATCAACTGAACAACTTTTTCCCATACCGTGTTTGGGGCAAAGGCTTAATTTGGCCCCATAAATTGTCGAAACTTGGTCTCTATGGGCTCCTTTACATGTCGCCACTTAGTGGCCCTTCTTCATTGGCGGGACTTTGATCTTCTGTGGCGCCACACGCGTGAACGCCCCTACTCAGTTCTATGCTCCGCAACAACTGGTGACGGGTGAAGCGAGCCTTTAGTGTCAATAACCGCTTTCGCTCGTTGCCAGCATTGGCATAGTTGCCTTCACACAAGGCATGGTGGAAAGATTGGGGCTGATGGCTCGCGCAGTTGGGAAGGAACTGTACAGGAAACCGTATTCTGCTCATGTTTCACATAGGCTTTGCCGAAAGATCCTCCCCTAAACGGTCGCAGCTGAGTGGCCCTCTAATGACGGATTTCAGTATCAACATCTGCTGACATGCTAAATCGCCGGTGTATTCTGTCGCTGTTTTCAATAGGCGCTGCTGTCACACCACGAACCTTCTGACGCAAATTGTAGCCTACAGCAAAGACATAGCCGTCTATTAGCAAGTCGCATCCTAATTAGCCTCGGTTATTGTGCGCAGGACAGTTCACCAACTCGATACTTTGATTGAATATCGTTCCGTGATGAAACGCTTACCTTGCGCGGTGAAATTCGAGCCATGGAAGTAACCTAACCTACACGGTAATAACACACCAGAGTAGCAAGACCAACAACTACAACACCATTCGCGTAGTGTTGGAGAGCTGTTCTACATAATCTACGAACATCGAATTACTGTCATGACATGTCTAAACGATTTTTAGTCGCAATCTACGCACCACAGTACCACGTGTTGACCATCTCGCGTGACCCACATGTCTACCTTTGATCGCTGTTCTTGCCAAGCAGCAATACCCAATAAAACTCATTTATAAATATTTGGCCCCTGAGAGATTTCGTACCTTCGTTTACGGCACTTTCTTCCTTCGATTTCATCATTTTCAACTTCTTTTTCTGACTTTTAGTCACTTTCCGCATCAAAACCTTCTCGGGGATCGCCATTTTGAAACTGCAGCGCCAGAGTGCACGTGCGGTAACACTTACAACTACGGACGTCGAGCATTACATATCGAGAAATATATTTACTTTAGAGAAATATTACATATTTTTATTGCATTCACATTCCAAAAATTTCTAAATAAATAATTATGAAAAATGGTCAGTATGATTTGGGCTTAACTGATTGCTATAGAAACAGCAGCGCTACGGACAGTGCGGCTACACTTGGTACTACACATAAATTTTCAACTATTCGGGGAAAAAAAAGGTTTGAATACAACGAAATATTTTGCCATTTCCACCAGATTTATAATCATAAAATTACTGAATACATGATTTTCAAAATAATTAAATTAGACATGTTTTGGTTTTGGTTGCCAAGGGAACAGCAGCAGCGTCAAAATGGCGGACTCCTGCGACGAAGGTATTGTGGATTGATTATTTTGTTTATTATATTGTTGGCGGCTTTGCGATACGTGAAGTGTAAATTCCCATTTGTAAGCGGCAATTAACTGTATTTTCAGTGCCTCCTTTGGAAGACATGTCAGAAACATTAAAGGCTTTTTCAAAACTCAAAGTGAAACAGGTTCCCCAACACATGCCTGATACTGGCTGTGGTGACGTCAAGACCGATGTAAGCATGTTCTTTTCGTATGTTTTTGCTGTAAATATCTTTAAATTGGCCTTTATTTCATAAACAGTTCGTAAAACAGTAGGGAAAAAAATGCTGCGAATATCATCTGGTCCGTAAATAGTTTGGTCGATTTATTTATCTTTTTTTTTTATTGGCGATTCTGCCCCCTCTTTACTAAACTGGTCGAAGTAAAAATGCAGCGATTGGCTGAAACTAGTACGAAAAAATTGTAAACTCATTTTTTTGCCCTGCTCTTGATTATTGTCTTCCGGGACGTCGGACGAAAGTCTAATTGGAAAATCGTCTAATGGGATAATTGTCTAAATATACATATACCGAAATAAAAAATCTGGAAAATCATCGAAACGTAATCTCGTTTAATGGATATGCATATAATGGATAAACGTTTAACTGGACAATAGCATGGCTGCAGTTTCTGATGTTACATGATACCGGCAGCGAGCACGGAATTGACATTAGACTATTTTCCATTATACGGTATACGTTCTTCCAATTATGCGATTTTCCAGGTTGACGATTACCCCTCGCCTCTTGTCTTCCTACTACTTTGTGTGTTTTTATTTATTTTTTAACAAAATGCCGATAATACGATACCGAAACTAAAGGTCGCATTAACTTACTGCATGCTTATTTGCTGTGATTTCACTTACCTGAGGCTTTCCACACTTCTGAACCACGGTTCATGCTCATTCACCTTTCCTTCCGGCCTCATGAGACGCCATTAGCCGCGTATGCTTTATTATTATGCCGTTTATCAATTCTTTGGGTTCTTCAAGTTTTTTGGGTTTTTTTTCCCTGGCATACTGGGGCCCTGGCAACGCTAACTCCGTAAGAAGTAAGTCGCCCACAAGTCGCTATACACTAAACAGTTGGAAGAGGATTAAGTTTCTCTCCAAGCAAGAATGGCAATGTATTGGTGGGGAAGGGGGATGTTACTTCAGCAAATTCTTTTGAAATTTGCGTGTGGTCCAGTAAGTAGTAGGCTGCAATTATCGTCTCCTCACTGGCAGTCTTCCAAAATTACCATTCCAAGCAGCAGATCTTGCAACCGCAGTGATGTGGCTTGGCCCATGATGTCGCAATGATTTCTCCCACATGTTCGGTAGATACTGGTTCCAGAGTTAGCAGAAAAAACTTGTACCATGCATCCTTAAAATTCCACATCTGTTGGTTGTTGTCTGATGATTTCCAAAAAGTGAATCAGTTGGATGGAAGGGGAAGGTGCGACATCACTTGCTCTCTTTGGAATACACCATTGGGTTTGCAGAGTTCTGATTGTAGTTTGGGAAGGGACTGAATGGCTGATGTGCCAAACTGCCTCCCAATAGTTGGGACGTCTTTGATTTACCGTTGATGAAGATATACATTTAGTTTCTATCTTGTTAGTGCACACTTCTGATTTTCACCCATAAAACCCAACTTTTTTGTTGTCTTATTTTTCTAGGAATCGACTCAGACTGCTAGCACTTTGATAAAAGAAGGTCCATTTGGAGGAATGAAGAAAGGTTTCTTCACAGATGCGCGTCCCAAAACAAAGACCAGTAATGTAATTGATATACTGCTAAATGTTACCTAAGAATTCTACATTTTTATTTGGGAAGAAAACTGTTTGTTATTTAAAAAGATGGTAAAAATAGGGTCCAATTTTCTGAACCAAAATCCAATTCTGAGGCTGTAAAAGTGGGCCCTATTTTCGAAATTTTTGCAGAATTAAAAACTTCCACGTTTACATAAGGCATCGTGGTTTCGCGAAAGGAAAATTTGGAACAATTTTTTTTTGTAAAACCTTTCGGAAATAGGACCCACTTTTTTGGTCCGAGAATTGAGTTTTAGATCCATACAACTGGAAGCTATTTTCAATTTTATTTAAGGTTTAGACCTTTAAAAATTTCAGGTTGTTGCCAATCATATGACTCGCAATTGTAAAAATTTGTTTTACATGAATTCCAATCAGCCAATTATTGATTTATATGTCGTTTTTTTTTTCACATTCATAATTTGTGCATCCAATATCTTAACTTTGTAGTCGAAAATGATAACGCTGACAGCAAAAAAGAAGAAAAAGGATGATCTGTGCATCGATGAAGTGCAAGAGGCTATGAAGGAGCACTGCAAGCTGCCGTCAACTGGTAAAGTGCATAAAAAAAAACTCGATAAATTATGCAAAGTTTAACATTTGCTTTACAGTACCTGGCCGTGTTACCGTGGGGTTAATATTTAACTGAATAATCATCCTCCACAAAGTATTCTCTACTGACGAGCCCAAACAAGGGCGAAACAAAGATCTTTGTGGGTGAGAGCTAATTGATATTAAATAATCATCCTGCCCGTAAAAATTCGTATTTTTGCCTAATCTACCGATTTTGACTTTCCAATAAACCATTTTAACAAGCCCGAAACGAAATGTCAAGTGGTGTCTATTTCAAGCTTTGAGTTAAGGCACAATGAAATTATTTGGCAAAACAAGAGAAAAAAAATAGTACCGGCGTACATTAGTAAGATGTTGGCAAATCATTCTTATTCTGACTTAGTAGCACTCTTCGAGTTTTGAGCATTACTTATAAAAGAAATGTGGTCAGTTATGTATTAGATATATATGTAAAATACACCCATTTACGTGAGAATAATTCTGGATTTACGAGCACGGTAGTCCATGTCGACTGAGTAAGGGGAAGTCACAAGTATGATTTCACAATTGATTTCCCCCTATTCCTGAGCCATTGGGGAATGCCCTGATCAAGCAAATCTGAAATTAAAAAGGGCCACTACGGACAGTGACTTAAAAAAAGACTTGACGTTGAAAGAAGATGTTGCCCTACTAGAGAAAAAGTGGAAATCCACGAATATGCAGAAACTATTTGTGCCTGTTATTTGTTATTTTATTTATTTTTTAAATGTGGACATCTTTGGGCATTTTAAACTCCGAACATGTTTTTATGAAACAGTGGAATTACTATTAGCTGGGATGAGGTGTGGTTCTATCTCAGTTTCTGAAGCATGTGATCCAAAATTGTGTTATGAACTCAAGGACATTAATGCACAGGTACCTAGCTCATAATTCCACACTACTTAAAATGTAATTTCTTTGTTTAACCATAAATTAGATTATCTGAATTTGTTTACTTGAACACCCCTTACTGCACATACCATTTTTGGCATACCCAACATAATTTACCCAAACGCCTCTTATAGCGCCAATCAGTTCGGATAATCAAAGTTCTACTGTACTAACAAATTCTAATAACATTTTTGGCATTTTCAACGTAACGATTTATCCGAACGCCTCTTAGTGCCAATCAGTTCAGATAATCCAAGTTCTACTGTACTAACAGATTCTAGTACCATCTTTGGCACAGCCATCATAACGATTTACCCGAACGCCCCTTAGTGCCAATCAGTTCGGATAATCCAGGTTCTGCTAACAAACTGTAATATTATTTTTGGCACACCCAACATAACGTCTTACCCGAACGACCCTTAGTGGCAACCAGTTTGGATAATCCTGGTTCTACTGGACCAACAGATTCTAAAACCATTTTTGGCACACCCAATGTAACGATTTACCCGAGAGACCCTAAGTGCCAGGCAGGATAAACCAGGTGCTACTGTCCTGATTATAATACCATTTTTGGCACACCCTACATAACGATATACCCGAGCGCCCCTTAGTGCCCATCAGTTTCGATAATCAAGATTCTACTGTACTAACAGATTCTTAATACCATGGTATATAACGGTAAAGCCAAAGTTGCCGAAACATGTGCTTCCTTAAATAACCTATTCCCTCCCTTCTGCCTATAGATTGGATCAGTGAAGACTTATTGGAGAAAATATGTCGAAACAAGAAGTTGAGTTCGCAGCTGCTAGATCCGAAATTCATGGCCAGTTTGAACGAGTTTGTTGCCAATCCCGCTGCTGCTTACAAAAAGTACACATTGGATCCTGATGTGCTGACATTCTTTAAAGATTTGTGTGAAATACTGGGTGAGTGCGTAAGAATGACTAGTACAAGAAGCCAGAGCTGCCTTGTATGGATTCAAACATGTGAAAAAAAAGTAAGCTCTATAAGCCAGTTACAGCAGTGATGCACCGTAAAATGCTTTAGTTTCCGAGACTCTGCCCCAAACCCACCAGCTCTTCCCCAGACTCCCTAGCTGGTTTTGTTCGGCCCCTTCTGGGTACAGTATTAGGGACGCAATCATAAGCATGCAGCTTGCAGCGCATTTCTGCTAAACCAACTTCTCTAATGGATGCACGCATACTCAGCTGAACGGGGATTACTTATGATTGTGTCCCTGATAGTGTACCCAGAGGGGGCTGAACAAAACCAGCTAGGGGGTCTAGGGAAACGCTGATGGGTTAGGGGAAAAGCCTCGGAAGCTGAAGCATTTTACGGTGCATAACTGCTGTATCCGGCTTCTAGAGCGTACTTTTTTTCACATATTCTGCAGGAATTTATTTAGCATAATGGCATAGTTAAATTATGTTTTACGGATTTACGGAGTTACGGATTTAAGCGAGTACGATGATGTTGCTTTAATACACAAGTTTAAAATAAAATAGCTTCTTTTATTCTCTAGCCTTTGTGGTAAAGTTTTGCATGAGTCATATTTACGCGTGTGGAGGATTGAGCAACAACACTACCAGGGATTTGGTGACAGACCTGTTTGCTAGGTAGTCGTACCACTTCGACAAAGTACAAATTATACTAACATATTATACTCGTTCAGACTCGTAATTGTAATGATCACAACTTAGCCCAACTAACATAGTTTGTTTGTTGGGCTGCTTTCTACTCGATTTGTTTTATCTTCCAACCGTTGCCGTATTTTTTTCAGGTGATCATTTCTCAAAGCTCGGAGAGAAGCAAGTTACGCCAAAACTTAAACAGTGCCAGACTAAAACACTACCGCCAGTTAAGAACCAGTTGGAGGAGCAAGCGAATGCATTGTTGGCCAATCCCGAAATCAAAGAAGCATTTTTAGACCCAAAAATCCAAACCTTGATTCATGCTTTAAAGAATGGAGATCAAGGATTGTGCCACAGGTACGGATGCGTTTTGTCCAAAAAATAACTTAATGAATCGTAGTTATTTTCAGTACGATATTGCTGTTGTGCTATTGTGTTTCTTAAACAAGTTTATAATTTACAGCGATATGTGTTTATTTAAAAGCAACATGTTTTTCTGGAGGCGTACATGTTCTGTACTTTTTTTATTACTTTTCACTGAATGATTATAACAGTACAGTAATGAGCATCAACAGTGCAACACCGATAACACATTTCACAGATTTGATCGCTATACTGATCGAGTACCGTCAGTCTGAGACCGACATTGAATATAGCACGCTTTGGCTTTACAAATTCGATTTAGGGTTTGAAGAGGCAATGCTTATGAAAAATGTTAAGTGTTGCAACTTTGTTAGTAAAGTTCTTGCTCTAAAGTGTGTGTTTTGGACTAGGTTTTTCGTAAATTTAAAAGTATGTGTTTTTGACTTGGTTAATGGCAAATAACTTGAAAATGATTGAAGCTAAAATTGTGTATTTTGGACTTGGTTTTTGGCAAATAACTTGAGAATAACGAAAGCGGTGTGTATTTTGGACTTGGTTTTTGGCATATAACTTGAGAATAACGAAAGCGGTGTGTATTTTGGACTTGGTTTTTGGCAAATAACTTGAGAATAACGAAAGCGGTGTGTATTTTGGACTTGGTTTTTGGCAAATAACTTGAGAATAACGAAAGCGGGGTGTATTTTGGACTTGGTTTTTCGCAAGTAACTTGGAACTGACTAAAGCTAAAAGTTTGCATTTTGGACTTGATTTATGGCATTTATCTTGGGAATGACTAAAGCTAAAAGTGTGTGTTATAAACTTGGGTATGGCAAATAACTTGAGAATGACTAAATTGCTGTGTTTTGGACTTGGGTTTTTCGTAAATACCTTAGAATGACTAAAGTTTTGGATTTGGTTTTGGCAAATAACTTGAGAATGATAAAGCTAAAAATCTGTATTTTGGACTTTATTTTACGGTAACTAACTTGAGAATGACTAAACCTGAAAGTGTGTGTTTCGAGCTTGGTTTTTGGCAAATAACTTGAGAATGACTAAAGCTAAAAGTGTGTGTTTTGGCGAATAACTTGAAATGACTAAAGCTAAAAGTTTCTTTTTGGATTTGATGTTAGCAAATAACTTGAAATGACTAAAGCTAAAAGTTTCTTTTTGGATTTGATGTTAGCAAATAACTTGAGAATGACTAAAGCTAAAAGTTTCTTTTTGGATTTGATGTTAGCAAATAACTTGAGAATGACTAAAGCTTAAAGTGTGTGTTTTGGACTTGTTTTTGGCAAATAACTTATTTTTCACTATTAAAATGAAGGACAATTTGTATGTAATTTGGCGATTTTGAAGTCCCTAACATATACATTTTTATGTTCTCACATGCACAGTATCGTTAGGTGCAATTGCACTTCCTGCGTGTGCCTAAATCCACCATTCATCATCACGTGGTTCAATTGGTTGAAATGTCAGTTGTGAATCAATGTTGTAAGCAGTACATTGACGATGTTCATATGTCGGCAAAAAGTGTAACGTAAATTGTTTGAGGAAGGAGTGAACACTTGTACCCCTTCTTGTGTTGGGGGGGGGGGTGTTCTTGGACAGAATACAACTGAACCCCACTTGGGTTCGAATCGGTCTTGGCCAAGTGATACATTGAGAGCCAGGTCAGCATGGGAAAGATCTAGTCTGCCTAGTTAAAAAAAAAAAAATCACCAATAGAGAAAAACATTACCAGAATGTTTATTTCTATTTATCTTTTATTTTTGGTAAAATGGCATTATTATATTTGCTGTCCAATGAAATGTCCTTTTAAAAAAAAAATGAATGTATTTTGTATTGGTTTGTAAAGATTTGAATTACCATGAAAAATTTCCCAGGTGGGTTGAAAATTTGGCTATTTTTTTTTATATTTGGGCTGTAAGACAGGAACCCATCAGCTTTGACTTGACGTTAATACTAATAAAGAGAGTTAATTTGTCTTGTTTCAGGATTTTAGCTACCTCCTCCACAGATACTCGAGTCAAGATTCAGAGACTAATTGATGAAGGCCTGCTGGAGATAACACAATAAACAAGACCATTTTTCACATTTTTAGGCATGTTGAATAACTTGAAAACCTTTTGAAAAAGGGTGATATACAATAGCTTTATCCTTGAATAAAGGTATTTGTTGAAATGTACAAGACAAAAAGTTTGTTTGTTTTGAGGAACAAAAACCATATCTCATGGTAAAGGAATGTTTTTGTGTTGAGTAGTGGCTAATATCTACTAAGATAGATGGGACTTAGTGTCTTTAGCGACTAATAAATGTATTCTCTTATACGGAAATGTGGTGGTAGAACGTGGCTAGCTAGCTCACTCCCAATGCATGCTTCTGTGCCCGTGCCCGTGCCCTTAGTAATTAGCACTGCTGCGCATGAGCAGCTAGTTCGTGTGTTGCACTTGTCTTTGGAACAAGGTTGAACTGGACATACATGACGACCTATTTGATTTCGTTCGTAATGTTCACATTTTGGTTGTAATAAACCTGGAAGATTGTGAAGTATGCGGCAAGCAATTATTTCAAATAATAGCCCGAGTACCGTTACAACTGGTGCCCGAACAAGGATTCTGTCCCTGGATGGTGGAGAATTGTGTACCAGAATTGAAAAATGATTACTTGGGGGAATCTTAAGATTTGGGAGAGTTCGGACCGCAAGAACCTCCTGTACGGACTAGTGCGGAAACATTTCATGGATTGGACAGTGTTGCTTTAAAACATTTGAAGACATGTTCTTTCAACCTGCTTTAATTCAAGATTCATAGCACTATAAAAATTATGTATTGGGAAAGCCAAGATAATGTTCTTACTAAGAACGTGGAGAACGGTAATTCGACCTTAACCGAGAGGGTGTCACGGCACGAGCGGTATTGTTCATGCCAAACATTATGTATGAGGGGAGGAGAAGCGAGCAGCTATCAGTAGTTTCATTGTAATCTGTACGAGTCGTGTAAATAAATTAGGTTTTGGTACGATTTAATCGATAGAATGCAGTAATTCTGTCCAGAACCATAAGATCCGGGTTGAGAGTTTCACAGTGGTACCCGTCAGTTGCACATATCCTAGTAACATCAAGAAGTATAGAGGGTACCTGGATGCACAAATCTGCATGGATTAAATGACCACAGACAGTGGAAAGAACATCATGGATACCCAGGCGGTTCGTGCCAGCGCGAACTGGGCACACTTCTGCCAGACATAGATAACAAGAGTGAACACTGATGCAGCTGCGATAGGGACCCTTTCTGGTCCTCTCTATCTAAAGGGATCTCAGCCTTGTTCCGTCATTTTCAACTCTTCGTCTAAGGTTGCGTGCTACTTAGCAAGCCTTGAGGGACAGACTGCAATAAGTTGCGAGCTATAAAAGGCACTGTCGTCGACCACTTTCGGTCCATCATGTGCTTGTGGAATGAGACCATCTTGATGGTGTTCGTTGCCGTTTCCATCTTCTACCACACTTGGCGCGACAATTGGGCGACGAGTCAAATGCAACCTAAGAATTTTCTGCAACACACTACCGCTTATTTCTTCAGGCTACCAAGAGACTTGCCTTGGCTCTCTCTAACAACTCTACTGCACCACCTTTATTCTCTAGTGAATGCCAAATTCCCCCCCCCCCCCCACCACAGTTGGCCTTGTCAGCAATCCATGTTGTTAGCACTGCTCACAGTCTGCTCTGGCTCTTCATTGGTGTAGTTTTCCATCAATGGTGGTACAGTTGGCCTAGTCTGTCTGTCTGTCTGGGCCGGTTCGCAAACATTCAGCAGAACGATTTACCTTTCTCTGAAATGCTGTGTTACCATGGATTCCAAAGCGTGGAGGTGTGCCTCTTTGGTTGTGTTAGAATTGAGCAAGAATTTTGTCTGATCCCAGACAATCTGATGTTTGGGCTTCACACAGCGCATGGCCACACCCCCCCCCTCCATCTCTGGCTACTTTTATGTGCTCCTTGATTCTTACGCGAACTCGACACTTTGTTTCGCCAATATAAGCCCATGAGCACTCCCCGCAGGGTATCGAAAGACTGCCACTGGGGCAGTCTTTCAACATTGAAGTTGGCGCTGCCGTCATTGCCTTCCTCTGGACCTTCCTCTCCCGTTCTCTACCAGTTGCTGTTCAAGGCCCTCTTCTTTTCCATCGTTCAGTGCTTTCTTCGACTTCGATCTGGTTTGGTATTGGTACAGGTCATTGCTTGCACAAGCGGATGCTCTCCCCACCACGGCTCCTTTTTCTCTTATCGTTCGCATTCAGTTTCAGAATCAGGTCGCCTCGCACACTCGTGGGTAGGCTCTCTAGTCTCAGTTGTTCTCAGCAGTGATGATGCCATTAAGAATGCAATAGCGTGGAAGGACCCATTGAGCAAGAAACACCGAATGATCCAGCTGAAGAAGAGCCAGTGGATGTGCCAGGAGGAGGAGAGAAAGTTAAAAGGGCCCTAGCAAAAGGGGAAATGTTCGAAAACTCGTTGGTTTAAAGTAACTGGAAGTGTGTTGATATTGCATACATCTCAGTAAGTAAATTAGGACCCCAATCGGATCCCGTTAATAGCTGGGCCAATCGCTTTACCGTGCAGTTCTCAACTTTTATCAGTTAAGCCAATGCCAGTCTTTACGTTGTAATTAGTGTTTAATTGCTTGCATTATTTCTAGTGCGGCGGCCATAAACAAATGACATTCCTTTCTTGTATAATAAATATGCTCTAGCATCTGACAAGGTTAGATGCTATAAAATATTTATCTAAATTGATACTGTTCTTCTACAGTTTCAGTTGTAGAAACAGCATTCAATGAATTTTACCAAACTTCTGTCAAATGCCTACAGAATGAATGAAAAACTGAAAATGGTACCGACTCAAAACTTGCTACAAAAAAATCTATTACCACAATTTTGTTACAGTTACTGGTAGGTAGAATATTATGGCTGAATGGATGCACCTCGATTTCCCCCAGTTACTGCACGATTCTGTACCTCCACCAAAGAATTGCCTCATCCAACTGGCTAGAAACGCTACTACAAAAACAATCGTTCACGTACAGCAACAACCTAGCCTATGCTTAAACTCCTATAAGCTACCTGAATTTGACTTTGTTGAAATAGGTTTTAATTTAGTAAAAATCGGTAAAGTATGTAAGGGCCAAGTCTAATAGTTTTCTTCCTGAACCTTCACACTGGTTTAATGCTAGTCCACTTTTACGGTTTGGTTACACAGCCATTTAAAAACAGAACAATGCTTCAATAATACCACTTAATCTACCCAACAGCAAAGGAGACTGGTATCCGTACATTTTTTTTCTGTGCAGCCCTTATAAGAGTTTTAAATGCTTACGTAATGCGTACGTCACTAGCGTTAGACGACCAAAGCAAAACGGTATCCTGGCAGATTAATATACAGCAGCAAAATATTGCCGAAGATTATCCGTAATTAATAAATAAGAATTTTATGGCTGTATCTTAGCTGCTTCGCACCGTCATGGCTGTGGTTGCAGTATGACTTTTTTTTTTTTTTTATCAGTAAAAAGCTACTGTACCATCTTGTTTTTGCAGCCAAGACAGCCTAGTTTGTTGATACCTTAGAGCAATCACCTTACTTCGTTTAGGAGCCGCCTGTTCGTACAGAAAACGACACTCAGCAAGCGTTATACACACTATTTAGTGACGTCATCACCAAGCAGGGGAGCTTGTAGAAATGGGAGGAAACGCCTGTTGTTATGGTGGCTTGTTGGAACACTTTTTTTCTACACACACAAAACTTTCATGAAACTGGAACTTCGGCATTCCAATACAGGATAAGATACACTACAACAGCAACCATGCCAGTGACCTGTTTCGGTTTCATAAAGGTTTTGAAGAAGGTAAATTGTGTTAGCTAACATTTGCCATTAAGTGGTTTGTAAAAATATCCCAAATCGTTGTGGTAGTTTACTAAAGCGAAACGTCTATTTGCCGGCATCTTTGAACTCCAACGTGGGCCGGCTTAAGCTACAGTTACCAGCGCCATGTCTGTGCTAATGCGACACAGACACCTCGATCAGAGGGCACCTGTGCAATCTTGTGACCTACGCAGCCTTCAATTGGTAAGCACCAGCATCCCATTTTGGAAGTTGCGACTGTAGGAGTTACTAGCTGCTGTTGCTACTGGATGCATCTAGCACTGCACAAAAATAGATGTGTCCAATACATGCAGCTCTGCAAACTGCAGCTAAATTTTAGGGAAAAAAAGCACATGTATTCACGAAGCTTATTAAAGAACTGTTGCCCTTGTCTTGAAGAATCCCATCACTCTTAGACTGAACTTCAGTTTGACTAATTGTTATGAAAGAGAACTTGAGTTTTGACTAATTGTTATGTCAGACTAAATGTATGGTGCAAAAACCTAATTCAGACTCTTGTAAACTGTTGCAAATAAAAGACTGCCGATATGTATGGCCTTCGAAACCATTTAGTATTGACTATCAAATAAACCATTCGAGTTGTATTTTCATGAGCAACCTAACTGTGGCTAATTCCAAGGAAATATCTTGATTAGTTTTTGGATTAAAACAAAACAAAAATGTTAAGTCAAGGACTGTCTTGAGCTGCCTCTATGATTACTACTACTATTACAGGTGTGAAAAATTATGAGGCCGTTGGACTTACAGCAGGCTTAAGAATCCTTGCATTGGAAAAGTATCGAACCTATTTCAGCAAATGTGGTACTGGCACAGTCTTAATTTCTGTGTCATTGCTGATTGATTTGTATACTCAAACGACAATTACCAGGGACGTTACCTTATCGTGACGCCATAATTTGTGGCAACCTTGTCATGGGCACCAGGCAGACTGGGAGTTGGGGACGCCCCATGACATCTTCTTTCAGTTGGGTGGGGTAGCTGACAATACGAAAATTGTCATATTTTGTGTCATTCCATGTTTGCCGCATAATTTTGTCATTATTTCAACTGAATCTATTAAAATCAATTTCGGATCGCAAATATGCTGCTATAGCCTAGTCGCCATCTTCCTTGCGAATCGAAAGTGAATCCTGTGAAATCATAAATGAACTCGAAGACGATCAGACATATTGCACGACTGCCGAGAAACATGCTCGCTGCATCCTACTATTCAAAACGATAACAAAAATGGCAAAATCAAAGCATCTATGCGAATTCCATGTATCTGGGAAATAGTTTGTTTTTTTTTAACTTTTGTGCAATTATAGGTACCAGTAAAATAGAGTTTCAAGTGAAAGTAAAAACATCATAGAAGGTTCTTGTGAAACCTATGTGTTCATACTTTTGTTGTGGTATGCGTCGTAGAATTTGAAAATTTATATTACGGTAAAGTAACGTTCCTGACAAATCTAATTACAAATTCTTGCGTACAACTGGTTTCAAGTAAGGCAATCCATTTTGCATCTTTCTCTTACACTTATCTTACCACTACAGCATACTGAGCTTACCCTTATTCACTCTGTGCGTGTTGAATGATCCATTTAGAGACAAAACAATTCCGGCAAATAAATATATTGCAGATAAACAAATTACATGCTACAATTTTACATCTTACGTAAATACATTAGGCAGGTACCAACTATAGTCACTGAATCGTCAACAAAATCCATCTTCGTACTCGCAGTGTAGCTAAAGCAACGAAGGGACAATCATTCTTTTTATGGCACTTGCCATCCCAATTCCTGCTCAAAAACTGCAGTTATAAAACACGAATACAGCCTCCGTGACTTTGTTTAATGTAACAAGAAATATAACAAGAATTCATAGCTACACTCTCCACATTTCTCAGTTACAAAAAAAAAATCACTGGTATCAAACAACGGAGATAAAAAGCAAATGCATGATTTGACCCATACACATTATTGTGTTCCCTAGGACTTGCGGCCTTGCGTAAAAGGCAGCTATGGCTTACCAAAGAAAAGCTGCCGTGAATAGGAAAATGTAATGGCTGCAACCGATGACAGAACAGTGTGTTGGCAACCAACCATGTCTACCAAACTTTTAGGAAAGTAACTTTATTTGCATGCATCATTGCGTCTGAAGTGTTGAATGCAGTAAAGCAATTAATTGAATTAAACAATGAAAATTTGTCGTAATTTACCTTATCCACCGATCATTTAATAAACAAATCGCAAGGTAAAGGGTTAACGAAAAACACAGCATTAAAGACTGGCCTTGCGAAAAAAAAAGATATGCTGAAGGCCGATAAAAATAAATACCTTGTTTCTCATAAGTGCACAAACCAAAAGTTCATACGGTTGGGCAGCTTTTTAATTTTTTTTTTAACCACCCAAAGTCTGATGCGTTAAGACAATATTTTTTTTTTTATCGTGGGGAAATTTATTCTTTTATTCTTTTATGGAGCTTACTTAAAAAAAAAGCGATAAAATAATGTGATAAGTTCATATTTTGAAACCTGGTTTTTGCAGGCATGAAACAAGACCAAGGTTTCCAAGACTTTCCAAGGTTTTACTGTGTGATCTATGGACCCAACTTCGAATAAAGTAGTGTAGGCCTATGCTAAAAAAAAATATATATATATATAGTAAGTACTAAAAAAAAAGACTCAAATCACAGAATAAGTTCATTTTTTGTTGTTGCATTTTTACGTTGATTAAACTGCAAGATATGTAGCTATCCTTGCATTGTTAAAAATCAGTTAAAGTGGCACTATCACCGACTGAAAGCAGACGAAATCTGACGACATCTAGCGCTATGTAGCACCATCTAGCTCTTGCTTGCACCAAGCGAAGGAATGCATAACGGCATTTCTTTTAACGAAACAAACAAGCCACGACATCCTTAATTATTGAGTGAAAATTTGGTTCGTCCTCGTGCACCTGAGAGCAAGGTATAAAGATTAACAATATCATTGCCGCTAGATGGCGCCATGGTATTTTCGTTCGCATTTCAATCGGTGATAGTGCCACTTTAATGGCAAAAATAAAAGCTTGTTTAATGAGAGCGCGCGCTCCTAAAACCCTAGCACGTGACGCCTTTTTATCGGTGGAAGGCCACTGCGGACAAATTTCAGCCAAATTTCTGCCGTTTCGTTAATTTTTGACCGATTTTGACATTCCAATGCACCATTTTAATCGCCTTGACGAGACCTTTCTATTTATTGATACATCCATTTCAGGGTAAAGCCCTGAAAAGTTATTCAATAAAAACCAATAAACATGTGGGTAACCATATGATTAAAACCAGATTAGCTGCAGACAATTTTTTTTTCTACAATTGGTATCGCAGTCGGTGGCAGAAAGATTTGCTTCTTGGGTTCATCTGCTTACAAAACTTGACCGTCGTGCCGCGTTGTGCGATGATGATGATGATGTCATCCAGATGACGAATGTAGAGATCAGTGAATATCTTTTCCATCGTGCGTTTTAGCAAAGTAGTTCTATGGTATAAAGCCAATTTCAATAATACGCATACCACAATAGCAATAGCGTTTTAAGGTTGAACAGTTTGATGTTAATTGCACACCATACTCTCCGTTTCGCTATCGACAGACGGCGCAAAACAATATAAACACCGCCCACCCTCGTTGTCGATTTTGTTGTTAAACTCCCGTTTACAGGGCATTTTTTATTTTTGTTGCCCTAAACTAGCGTATACCGTAATAATGTGCAATTGAAATGAATGTTAACACTTGGGAGTGTGCAGTATTAGCCCATTTAACAAATACAGGTGAGTTATTGATAGACATTCCTTGCCTGAACAGTAGCCCTTCGTTTGTCTGCAGCCCGTGTACTGCTGGAAAACAGGCTGTTGTTAGCCATAGACAGGCACGTTTAACACCGAAAGCAAAAAATAAAAAAAATTCGCGATTTGATGCGTATTTATTTATTTGTTTAACAATAAAAAGGAGTGATGTGTCCGTAATTATTGGCGTGGACGCTTATGAGAACCAATGTTATTTTTTTTTTGCGGCCTAAGATGTAAAAGATTAGTATTCTCGCAAAGCCATCAAGATTTCTTGGCTCATTTGTGTACTTTCTTTATGTCACGAAGAATAATACTAGGTTTCAATTTCTCCAGTCTTGATCTTTTTGACAATTTAACAAAATTCGCAAAACTTTTAAACAGAAAACCTTTTCGGACATCCAATATGGGCATCATTCCTACGCACAGTCTTGTTTAAAAAAAATCTTCGAAGGCAACCTACATGCGTATTAAAATTTTATCCCATATGCAAGCATCAAGAATCTTTTTATTTTTCTTGCCTCATCATCCCACCATCTTTTGTGACAGTGAATGATGTTCTGAACAATTAAAAAGTAAGGACCCACCACCTTAGACCGATAAAATTTAAAAATTATGGCACTAGTCTAGTATACTGGTAACCCTCAAATGACAGTAAAAACTTACTAACAACTGCCCAAAACTCTTTGCTATTTTATCCGCACTGAATTCATATTGCAACAGTAGAGGGGAAATTCTTGGACTGTCGCAAGACAAACTGCTGTTACAACATTGCCGAGAACATTTTCATTGTTCAAGAATGAAATTTACGAGTTTTGAAGACGATCAGATCCCATGCTAGTTCTAAGTTAAGGAAAGAATGAAAATGTCGTCTTTAGAATAAAGGCAAAATTCTAAAAGCCAATGAGTCGGCATGCGCAGTGAAAGTATGCGGCGGAAGAGATGTGAGCTAGACTTTGCTGCATTCGTCATCGAGAAACCAGTTAAAAACTGTAGAACTTGTAGAAACCAACGACTGTTCAACAACAATTTTTAGCAACAACAGCGACTCTCCCATTTGGTGGTGCCCTATAACTAGACTGATACCAAAATTAAGTTTTACCATGCTACAAAATACTAAGGCTGCACCGATACCGGATCGGATCAGCAACTTTTGCAGAAATGTCGATAACTCTGATAACAACATGCGGTTTGAGGCGTTTTGCTCAGGAAATCACCAAGTATTTTCCTAGCTATGTTATAGCAATGGGTTACTACTTTAAAAAAAATTTTATTTTAATAATTAGTGGACTTTTGCTAAAAACTACACCTTAGTTGAAAAATTGGGGGTAAAATTTTGGATACCGGTACTGGTATCGGCAAAAATTTTAAAACCGTATCGGTATCGGATCGGTAAGTTGGTATCGGCGCAGCCCTACAAAATACGCAAGCAAAGCCATGATCAACGAATAATAAACCGATATCAGGTTGTTATTATAGCAGGCTTGGATACTGTTGTAACCAGGTCACTTTGGATTCACAAACTGTCTATGCATTGCGCTAATAGTGAAAACTGTAAGGGCTTAACGGAAAAAAATGTAGAAAATACAAGCTTGCCAAAATCTTTTAAATTTCACCAACACTACCATTAAAATATGAGAGAAAGTCTTCAGTTCTTCCTCCCCACATTTCGTCTGAACGCATTTTATATCCACAAAAATTGCTAGACTTTCAATTCGACACCCGAAAGCTTGTGCTTTCAGCAAAAAATAAATCCCGTCCTTGGTTGTGTGGGAACATTAGTCACAGGTATTCTTGGCAGAAACAAAAGTTAGTAGGTATTGGAAGTTCTACCCACTTGTATCACTGGAACGCTCGTCATCGGAAAAGTTTCATGCCAATTTCCGCTCCTTCTGGGTAAAACGACACAAAAAACAAACACTAATACTGTAGTAAAAATAACGTAAAAGTAAAATCTGTGTACACCGGATCAGTAAAAGCATGCAGGCACATTACTGTCTGAAGCAGCCGCTCTATCGCATTAGTTACGCCATCTTGGAAGTCATCGGGGATTCGACTAAAGTACAGAATTCGGAAGGAAAAGTCGAGAGTTTTTCCTTGGGGCAATTTTAAATTGTCTGAAATGTCAATTGCAAATGTTGTCATACTTTGGCACTTAGTCAAACAGTCGACACCTTTTCGACGGTTTCAGTCTTGCTCAGATTCGACGCCTCCGCTGGGTTCAGCTGCAGACTCGGTTCCGACATGGACTGCTGAACAGCGCTCGACTTCACTGCTGCGGCTGTTGCATTGTTAAGTACACCAGTGCCAGCACTGTTAACATTTTCGTTCCAAGATTGGCTTCTTGGCGGTGAGCATTTCTCACTCTTGTTTTGCTCAGCCTCCCTTGTTTGACAATTGTCACCGGTTTTGTCTACGTTCCGATCTGTCGAAACCAAAAAAAAATAAATAAGAGGTAAGCAACAAACACTTTAACAATAACCCGTTATAAAAGGATGCCTACTGCGCAGGAATGTTAAAATATTACGATGCCAAACACACTGTTTACAACACAATATTGGTTGAGTTTTCAGTGAACATAGGAGCACGGTGTCAAAACATAAATTTTACGATTTCAGTTTTGCAACAATCCAGAAAGGAAAATCTGGGTAAGAGACAAAACCAAAATGAAAGAACCCAAAATGGTTACATGTGAAATCTAGTGATTTTCCCAGGTAAAATGGAGATTCCCGTAATGTCACATCCTGCCATCATACCAAACTGGACAATGGACATGCAGCTAATTGGGACCAATGAAGCCATACATTAAAAAAAAATACATTGTAAAATGCTTAACCTTTAAATCGGCCACAGTAAAAGTCCCCCCAACCTCCTAAAACCAAAAATACAGTATTTTGTTGGGGTGTTTAGAAGTATCATATAGTCTGGAAAACCGGCAACCGGAGATAACAGTGGCGATAAAACAGCATTCTTGACAACACAAATCACACTTTCATTTTACGACAATTTAGTAAAGCACTAAAACATCAAAAGTTTACTACAATTTTCGGAGAATTGTCTGTTCTTCTTCGGAAGTTTGCTTGTTGCTAAAAATAAAGAAGATGGCCCAACATACATAATGTTGCAGTCGATTTACCCAATTTCAAACTTCCCTCACACGTGCCACACCACTGATCTCTATGGGAAAAGCTAAGCTATCTGTCCAATTTACATTTGTGTGGTTCTACACACGTACATTCAAGTCTTATGGTCAATTATGCGTGTATGAGGCTGTCAATTTGGTTGCAAGATGGACCAGTAAGGTCCATTAGGGGAATCTGGCAATGAGAGAAGCTGTTGATTACTAAGGATTCCAATGCACGAAGGTGGGCTCCCTGTTTAGTGTTGAAATGCAAGAGGATGGAAGTGTTGGCCCAGTGCTTGTCTCACTTGTGGTGTTGCACAATCCCATTAAGCTTCTCTCCTCGTTGGGTAGTAAGACTTGAATCTATGTGGAACCGCACAAAACAAATCGGCTGGAAAGCGTAGATCGTCCCGTAGAGATCAGTGGCGTGACACGTGAGTGGAAAGTCTGAATTTGGGTAAACCGACTGCAACATCATGTATGTTAGGACATCTTCCTTATCGAGCAACAAGCAAACTTTAGGAGAAAGAGAATGGATAATTCTCGAAAATTTTAAGTGAACTTTTGATTTTTAGTGATCTACTAAATTGTCGTACTGGAGGTGAAAGTGTGATTTGTGTTGTGAACACTATCATACAGCTAATACTCTACAACCAAATAAGACCAACAGGAGCCTCTGTAACAAAGCAGAAAAGACATTTAAAAATTAGAAAATTATGCCCAAACTTCTAAAATAAACACTTCACTGTGGTTTGCTAATTTTCGATAACTTGTCTCTGGTGGAAAATCTTCCGTCTGTCTTCCCGAGGCTTCTTACACTCCATATTGAAAGTTTTACTCACTACATTGTTGTTTCAAATCGATTAAACAACAATGTGGTGAGTAAAAACCTTCGATCTCAAGTGTAAGAAACCTGAGGAACCCAAACGGACAATTTTCCACCAGAGACGGTTCATTGAAAATTAGCATACACCAGTGAAGTGTTTATTTTTGAAATTTGTATTTTTCCGATTTTAAAAGACAACTTCCCTTGCACAAGCAACAAGTGATGCAACCGCCATCAGTGTTTTATACCACGATGAAAAACAATGGTTTCTTATTGTATATTCTCACCATTATTTTCTTGTTGCTCTCCTACAACAAATGAGGACACACAACATACAAAAATTTGTGTCCATACTTCAGTCCCAATTCTCCTCTGTTAAATTAAATCCATGAATCCAGGCATATCACAGCATTCAGTAATCTCGAAACTTGAATTAAAAGTTGAAGCGAGCAAAAAGTATTCTGGAGTAAGCTGACTGTCTGCAAAAAATTAACTTGAAAGACTATCTTGTAGCACTGATCTGTACACATTCATCTAATCACTCAAACATTACAAGTTAATGGAAGAGCCGTGAACAACGACAGAGCTGTTTCGCCCTTGTTTGGGCTCGTCAGTAGAGAATACTTTGTGGAGGAAACCTAGGCTACGCTCGCTAGGGCAAATGCAAGGGCGAAACGAATACGGCTTCAGCAAGCGAAATAGCAGTAACGTCTGCTTGTTTTGGGCTCAATTCAACTGAATGGTTGACACCCAGGCCTAGGACAATTTTTACCAATTGATCATTTAATATCAATTAGCTCTCACCCACAAAGATCTCTAGACAGACTGTTTCGCCCTTGTTTGGGCTTGTCAGTAGAGAATACCAAACAAGGGGGAAACAGTCTGTCTAGAGATCTTTGTGGGTGAGAGCTAATTGATATTAAATGATCAATTGGTAAAAATTGTCCTTGGCCTGGGTGTCAACCATTCAGTTGAATGGAGCCCCAAACAGACGTTTCTGCTATTTCGCTTGCTGAAACAGTATTCGTTTCGCCCTTGTCAATGACAGAGCTGTTGAGAAAGCATCAAATTTGTAAACTGCACAGTAACTGAGCCATCTTTGGCAAAGTGAAACCAAAGAACTATGACTCAATGATCCGCGTAACGCTGTACTAAAGGGGCCCACTTAATAGATGATGAAACTGAAGATTGCTAATTAATTTGGAAAACAAGCTGGCTAATTTAGACAAAAACTCATCAAAGCTTAGAAAAACTAGACTGCGGCCCCTTCCAAAAGTTTTGGATTCTTTTTTTAGTCGGTTAAAATCTGGAAGTTCCCGATCAATCGATGAAACTTATTTGTGATGACCAGTTGTCAATGTTCGAAGCACAAACAACAAAGCAATTTCATGCAGCTGCTTCAACTACACTCAATTTGGAGACTTGAGACGATATTTACTGTCTGCAACAAGGTCTAGCAAATTGGCATGCGTCATCAGTTCATTACAATCGTTCGGAATATGGGTCATTTTTGGACAGACTAGCTTGGTATCAGTTTCGCAGATAAAAGTTGCAAGACATTGCGAGTGTCTTTAATGTGAAAATAAGCATAATGAGTGAAATTAGCATTTTAAAGCAGATGAAAGTTTATAGGGATAGCGTTAGTTCCTAGATACTTTTTTCTAGTCACTAAATCAAGAGGAATAGGGTAACAAGGGCCCAAGTGTGTGTTCATGATCACGTGCAGTAGCAGAAAGCAAAACTGTCAGGATATTAACACATTACTTTCCTTCACGTTTAATACAGACTACGTCAGCTACAGAAACTGCTGTAGCTTGGACTTAATCTTTTGGATATAACACCTACAGCCTGCAAAATACTTTATCTTTGGTGTTCAGGATGAAAATATAAATTTTATGCACAGCTTCCCAAGCAACCTTGAATATGTCAAGTTTGCCCTTAACTACTGTGAAATGTACGTGCGTGCTGCCAATGTAAAGCACTTAAAACAGGCACACTGCAGCGTCTGTAAAGCTGTATCTCTGCCGACTACGGAAAATCAATTCAATACAAGTCACCACATCTACTTCATTATTTCTACATTAAAACACAAAGTCGTACGAATACCACTAAAGGCAGGGCAACAACGTTCACTTCATCAAGGCAAAAAGTAGTAATGTTAAAGTGGGTTGCCACCAAATGAAAGTCTGCACCATTTAGTGGTATCTAGCGCTTGCTTGCAGGAAGCGAAAGAATGCACAAAGAAATTTCTTTTAACGACACAAACCAGCGCCATGCCTGTTTACTATCGAGCGAAAATTTGGTACATCCTGTTGCACCTGGGTGCAAGCTGTAACAGTTAACGATATCACTTTCACTAGATGGCGCCAGACTAAAATGTAAAGAATTTACCATGGCACGACCTAGTGACAGTGGTATCGTTAACTTTTACAGCTTACACCCAGAAGCGCTAAAGGGTCGGGCGAATATTCGAATATTCGTTCGTTAAAAACATATTTGAATAGGATATATTCCACTCGGATGTTCTCAAACAAAAACTTGTGTTATTTTACGTTTTTTTCTTATTTTTCAGTCGGTTTTTAAGTTTTCTTGTGGCATTTCGAGTCCCAGTCAGCCTGTACTACGCTTCCCTTCTACCGAATTATTTGCAGTGGGAATGATCCATGCGTTTTTGGATTGCAAACTTGCAAGTGGAGAGTGGAAGGGGGAGGGTGGAGATTCGGATATGAGCAACAGTTCCTCCTAAACCATTTAAGAACTAAAAATGGGGAAGTCAACCAGAGCCACGGTAGACTGTTGATGGATGACATCAACATCAATACCCTACGTGAAAGGGAAAGACGCCATGGTGAATTACGGGGATGCCGTACTGCAGCTGGCATTTCAGCACTTTTGGGGGGATTGTGTTATGTATGCATTCCAAGTTACGTTGCCTAGTATATTAAATTAAACTTGTGGTTATATTACGTATGCCTTGAATGCCAATAGACTAAATAAAGCTTCGGTATTTAATGAAAAAAAAAATTTTTTGTGGGGGGAGGGCAAAACAAGAAAAAAAAATTGAACGAATATTAGAATATTTTTAGCAAATATTCGAATACGTTTTTTCCCTATTCGTCCAACCCCTAAGAGCACGACGACGTACACAATTTTCACTCAGTAATAAAGAGGCACATGGGTTGTTTGTGTCGTTAAGCGCCTGATAGCGCTAAATGCTGCAGACATTTATTTGGTGGCAAACTGCCTTTCACCTACTGATTACTCAATTGTTAGTGGCAAGATGCCAGAATTTGCAAAACTGATGCAAATTCTTATTGCTGCTCAGTAATACATAGCCTGTTACTACAAAATTACGGCACACACAAAAATAAATACACATATTTTTAGTATTTCACTTCATGCTGTTATACCTGCTCTACTAACCAACGGCAAGGCAACTTTCAGCCTTCATGCAATTTTCTTCAATCACTTTTTTTTTTAATGCGAGACAAAATGGTTAACAGATTAATGGACAGACTAATTAAAAATAAATAGGCCTGTTCAGATTTTCAACCAAACTTCGATTCAAAATAAAGCACGCAACTTATTTGGCCTTAGGTTAGTAGAACAGGCACAAAAGAAAACGCATACCGCTTTGTACGAAGGTCTACCTGGCATGAGCTTGGTAGCTTCGTCGCCATGTTCTTGAAGAAGGCCTGTTTCCACTGTTTGAACTGTGTTAGGGCTGTCATCTTTAATTGGTGCCTGCAACAAAAAAGTCCAAATTATAGGAATCTTTAATAAATGAACAAAAAAAGCATTACTCTACAACTAATACTGCAATGAGATCAATACAACAACGTGCACGGACTCCCGAGAGAGCAAGGACACACTTTTGATAAAACCACAAAATTGGTTTTGGGAGAAACTGTTCGACGAATAACTTTGAACTTGGGATAACATTATGTTGGAGTTAAGTATGCTGTATATTCAAACACTCCACAAACACAGAGTTTGGCAAATATTCGACGAACAGATAATGGAAAATACTCGCGTTCATCTTCTTCCGGCCTTTTTAAGCTGTTAGTTCTTGTTTACCTACATCATCATCACAACTGCTGTCGTCTGCTTCCAGATTTGAAAACACCGTGTTTTGCCTGCGATATTTGGAAGGCCATTGTGTTTTCCAACGATGTGCGAACTGTGTGGTAATCTTGTCGTGCACCAGGTGTGCGATACGTGGGAATGAAGGGGGCTGAAGATTCATCAGAGGAATGCCACATTTTTCATAGTGCTGGATGGAAAGGTAATTCTAGGGCACGAAGATGAGGGTCCCAACTTGAGTTTGATTTTAGAAAGGCTGGAATAAGACGAACGCGAGTATTGCCCATTATCTGTTCGTCGATAATTTGCTAAATTCGGTATTTGCGGAGTGTTTGAACATACAGCGTACTTAATTCCAACATAATTGGTTTTGGGAGTTGACATTTTTAATCTTATGCTAATTATAAACGCAAAGTTGAATGATGTTTCTCAAGCACAGCAGTACCAGTCAAAAACCAACGCATAAAAATGTTGTTCACAAAATTTGTTTGCACCATTTTTTTTTCAAGTGTTCCTATGAACACGATGTCAAAGATGTCTTGACAGGCACCAGAGACTCACATTAAATCTGCCGATATCGTTTGCTTGGTTTTACATCTATGAAAGCCAGCAAAAATAATAGCTTGTCCAAATATCCTTTTTTTTTTAAAGAGTCCAGGGCATTTTTTATAATGCTAGCAGAACTATATGGCAACTAGTATCGACATTAACAACCTTAAAACTTTTCATGTAAGTCCTATCACAGAACTAAACATGCTTTGCAATACAAGCCCGTAAGTCCAAGGAAAAAATATCGATCCCTTCAGTAGTCCTATTTAATTCATCCAGTGCAAACTTAATCAATCCCTTCCTAACTTAAGAGTTAGTCATACGAACTTGCATTGATGGATTTCATAGCTAAAAACGATAAGGCGCACTCCGAACATTTCATGCTATTTCATTTCACGAAACATTTCATGCGTTTCAAACAATTGATGCTATTTGTCTTTTTTTTTAAATATCACTTACTCATTTGACTGAAAATTAACATTTGGTTTGAAAGCCAATTTGAAATAATTTGACTAAGATTTAGTATCAAGTTCCGAATCATCAAAAAAATTTGAAGTCGAGGGCATCGGCTCCTTTGATTCTGCCATGACCACGTCCGACGAGTGTTCTGCTACGACCACGTCCGACGAGTGTTCTGCTACGACCACGTCCGACGAATACTGCAGCAACAGAAGAGCCAACCAGACACTCAAGAAGCAACTTAATCACAAAAGAATGGTTTAGCAACACAATTAAAACAAATAAGGCAGAGGGAAAAACAAAGTATTGGGAATACAAATTACAAGCACGTAATAAGGATGAGTCAGTTTTTATAACCAAACAACCAAAATCGCAAGCATCTAAGTCAAAAACTGTATCACTGGTTTTAAGAAATAAGGTTAATTTTGTAAAACAAACATTCACCTGTTACTATGACTGACCGCAAAATTCGGCTCAAAATTCGACTCAAAATGAACCTATACCAGTATTTGCTGTGCCAAATCTTTGAAAACCACAAAAACTCATGGAGTGTGGAACAGAGTCATATCAATGCTAGCTGTGCACGTTCACCTTACTTTCATCCACTCTTTGCCTTGCTTCTCGTTTTCTATGTGATAAATATCTAAAATTAAACTTCAACCAAAAAAGACGCGCAAATTACTCAAAACGAACCAATACCCACTGTATGAGTAAATTTTCGCAGGCTGTTGACTTTATCAGACAGAAAAAATCCACCAGTCTTCATCAGGCTCTCCTACTACAGTACAAACTCTTATCCACATCGTTGCGGCGTCAAGGCTTAATACGGTACACTCTCTTGTCGAATGCGACTTAAATTCTGTGCTCCGAATTTAAAGGGAAGCGCCAAATTTAAATCGCGTTTGACTAGAGAGTGTACTTTTAAGTCTTGATGCTGCACCAATGTGGATAGAAGTTTGCAGTGTAGTCGGAGAGCTTGATGGAGATAGGTGGACTCTTTCTGTGTGACAAGTCAACAGCCTGTCGAAAATTGGCCGATTTATGGGTATTGGTTCTTCTGAGCTTGAGCGTAAAATTTGTGCATTGTTTTTCGTTGAAGGTAAATTTTAGATATTTGTTGCACAGAAAACGAGAAGCAAGACAAAGAATGGATGAAAGGGGAATGTGCACAGCTAGCATAGAAATGTCTTCGTTCCACATTCCGAGAGTTTTGTGGTTTTCAGCGATTTTGCAGAGCAACTACTAACAGCTAAAAAGGAGAGGAGCAACATAAGAAGCCCACAGCGTATCTATGATAAATGACTCAAATATTAAAGGTAAGGGTAAAAAAAGGTAATGAAATATTATTGATTTTGGTAGATACATGCTTTAAGGCCTTGGTGGTAAACTGAAACCGATACTAAACCTACATAGGTTTTGGTCAAAAACCAAAATCCGAGCCATCCCTATAAAGTGGTAACAAACAATTAGGCTTACATAGCAACAATCACATATTGCAACTTAAGAAAACAAATAGTCAAGGCAAAAGTAACATCATAAGATAGTTCTGAAGTACGTGTCCAATGAACCAAAATTAATTTTTGCACTTCTTGTTGGATTGTTTTGTCTGCCCGGCGTACCGTCAAGCTACTTATCGATATCGTACCGGGATCAATCAAAACTTGAGTACAAAAGTGAGTGCGACAGTTGAGTGCCTAGGCCTTTACGAGTGCTGGAGTTTGCAGCCTTAGCTGATAAGGGACCACGGGATTTCTAACATTATCGCCGCGCTGTTCAGTCTTCATCACGAAAATTGTATCCTTGAATTGAGACACGACTCTTAAGATCAGGAAATTTGCTACATTACTGCATTTCGCAGTGATTGATCCTAATTGACAATTAGTTTTTTCCCTACAATTTTAACTTTAGAAATGGTCTGCGATGTATGCAGTTTTAGATTTTGATTTATAAATTTTGGTCAAGTTAAACTATGAAGCATTGTCAAAAGCTGCAACAGGACCACCACTAAAACTTTTCTGAACAATCTTTAACTCACTAATTAACCTTAACCGCGTAGATACGAATGTATGCCTTCAACGTATAACAGCGAAAAACTAAGTCCCATCGCGAGCTTTGTGAGGGTCCCCGGGGTCACAGTCACAGCCCAGTGGTCAGCGTTGTCGGCTCCAAACCAAGAGAATGACGGTTCGGATCCGAGAACCGACCCAAGCCTCTAAAAAAAGGGTCGAAAGTTTTTTCAGGCGGTTATGGGTTATTGGTTGCAATCAAGTATTTTCTCTACCTTCAGCTAATACAAAATTTCATAATAATAAAAAAAAAAGAACAGTTCCATGTCAAGCAGTACACAGATTAATTTAATACAATTACCTAAAATGAAATTTAACTCACCATGGTGTTTATTGCGGAGACTGCCTGCGGAGCACCAGTTTGGGTATACCTGTTTACGAATCGCCACTTTGTTAAATAATGGGGTTTTCTCAATAGACTTTTTTATACTTTCACTGTCCTGAAGAGTTGATACAAATGTATCGTCTTGATTGAGTTACAACAAAGCAGACGGGGACATAACACAATAATAAGTTTTATTCCTTTTCACCTTTAAACGTAAGAAACGTTAAACGCAATTGGAAGGTTATTTTGTTAGCTGCTGCATTAGAGAACTAAGCGCGCACAAGGTTAAAGAATAATAAAAAAATTAATAGGTTTACATCTGCTAAAGCTGTTAACACAGTCTACTTTGCTATGGTGCTCGTAGTTTACTGCATTATATTCGCATCACATACACACCTCTCTCATCTCTGAACGTACATAGAAGCGGCACAGGAAAATAATAGTCCCACGACACTACGGCAGTCGTGCTAACTACTTGAAAGTTCTACAATTCAGCTAAATTACTTAAGAAAATAAATCGTACACAGAAACTTACTGGTTTAACCAATTTAATAAAATTCATGATGCAGGCGCCAACAATTGGAGGTATACCAGCAAGAATGAACGCCACTTTGTAGGTGCCCATTTGGTCGTATATGTAACCTGAAACAAATAAAACAACCTTTTGTCACATAAATAAGATACAAATAAGTAAAAACAAAGTATTGCGAAAAGTTCAAACAGCAAAATTATACATGAACTAGCCAGTCTACTAGGATGCCATGTCTCCTGCACAGTTTGTCGTCGCATCTGTGTTTCTTTTTGTTGGAGCCTCGGGGTTGATTGCCCATGGTTTCCCGTGAATAATACACGTTGCTACTAATCAACATTAGCCTTCACATTGCCGGCGGCTCACCCATGTTCACTGGCTTTTCTCATTGCTACCATGCAAAGAATGAACACGCTCTCCTTTTTTTTTTTACTAATGCCGTGTAAAGAATAAGAATGCTCACCCTATCGCATTAATTACTACATTTGGATTGGTTGTCCCAATGACTGCCTTTCCCGTTATTGACCTTCGCCTATACTCCGGACAAAGCGAAATATATACGAGTGTGTTTATGATGTACAATGGCGTGGCAACAGCAAATTCATATTTCAGTATTATATCTATGAACTAAGCATGGAATCATGGGTAGTGTTAATATTTGCATATTTTTTCCCACACTATGATCAAACTCGGTCAGGAGTTGTATCTGGAATAGCGCAGTCGGCAACTCGTTTCTTAGATTCAAATGGTTTATTCCACACTTTCACTCTTGTTTTGCTAACACGCTTTCAGAAATGAAACACACTGGCAGTGCCTTACAGTAGGGGTGCATTAAGTTCTCATTGCACAAAATTGCCAACGAAAATATTCTACCAATTTTTCTTATTTCCATGAACTTTTACTATGTTAAAGGCACATCCGGCCTGCCTTATAACAGATATGTATAGATTTCCATAAGTGGCATGTCACTATCGCACGCAAAGGATCATATAATCGCAGGATGCAATAAATATAGTTCCCAATATTCAACAGAAAATCTCGTAGACGCCATACTTTAAAACGGATTTTTGAACAAGGGATTGATTGATCCCTGAAGCAGAATCTGCGCGACGCGTGACGAAACGTTGCGGACAGTTGAAGGCTGCCGTGGACAAATGTTGGCCAAATTTCTGCAGTTTTGTCAATTTTTGACCGATTTTGACATTCCAATACATCATTTTAATCGTCTCGACGAGACCTTTCCATTGGAGGAGACGCTAGACCAATAGGGTACAGCAGTGAAAAGTTATTCAATAAAAACTACTAAACATGTGGGTAACCATAATAATGATAAAAACAGATTAGCTTCGGACAATTATTTTCCCGACGATTGGTGTCACAGACAATGGCAGAAAGTTCTGCTTCTCGGGGACTGACTAACGGTAAGCAAATAGACCTTTGGATGGGGCCACACTTTATGTGGTGGATCGAGAAAAATGGCGTTGGGAGGAATATACCTTTAAGCAACACGCTATTTCAGATGAATTATCACGAACCTCATTCATGAATTATTTTAAGTACCCCTGATGCAAGGGTCCTTCCCTCCCACCCGCCACTCCATTAAAAATGTAGCTTTTTGCTATGTTTAAAAGTAAGACACAAGACATACTCATGGAAATGTGAAAACAGTCAAAGCAACGTGATGGGTGAATACGGCACATCTTGTCAATCAGGTAGATGGCATATTATCACAAATCTCTATGCCACTTCTAATACCAAATGAGAACTTTCCTGCCTTGGTGTTAAATGAGTACTACTTTATATTGACGGCACTATTTTACATCTACATTCCGGAAAAGATAGATTTAATTTGTTACTGGGATAAAAGCCACCATCGAATACATCCCCCCCCCCACCCCGCATCTTTACACAAAATGTAGTCTCGAGATATTTTTGTTGGAAGGTGGGGGGGGGGGGTGAATAGAATAGAAGTTGTCGGCCAGTAAGCTTAAAGCTTTCTGAAGGGTCAAGCATCTGTTTTTTTTTTTTGTTGCAAGAGGGAGGAAACCACAGTACCCGGAGGAAACCCTTGTGCCCAGGGTGCGAAAAAACCCTAGAAAAATCCGTACATATACACTTCCCTTCACATGGAACGAACCCGGGAACGTCATCAGCTGGGACCGAGACACCTATCGAATCTGACGTCCCAGTGCTCGCGGCTACCCGTGCATCCATACGAAGCAAACAGTCTGTATTAAAGACTTGGCCTTGTGAGAACACAAGATACACTGATCCGAGAAAGAAAAAAGACAATTGCGTAACTCGGACTCGAACCCAGGACTTCCCACGGTAGTTTTTCTTTCTTTCTTGGTATAGTGCAGCTTGTATTAGACGTTTGCTTCAGTTATCCTTTACCTTGAGATTTTTTCGTGATTTTTTGCTCGCATTATTCCTAGTGTGGAGGCGAACAACCAAGTTGCTCTCCCTTCTTGTGTATATTTGTGGCCTTTAGGTCCCCACTGAGAAAGATTGAACAGCTACTAAGCTCGAGCTGGAACATGTAGCCCGTATCTGTCCCGGTAGCGCAGCGGTTAGAGCACCTGGCTAGTAGGCGGAAAATCCTGGGTTCGAGTCTAGTTGCGGCAATTGTCTCAGATTAGTGTATCTTGCACTCCCACCAGGCCAGCCTTTAATGCAGACTATTTGCTTCATTAACCCTTTACTTTGTTAACCCTTCGTTAACCCTTTACTTTACTTTGCTTCGTTATCCCTTATTCATAGCTCGCATTTATAGTGTGGAGGCCAAGAAGCATTACGTCCCCGCTTTATGAACGTTTGTGTCTTTAGTTCACCACTGAGAAAAGTTGAACAACTACTAAGCTCGGCTGGAGCTTGTTGGGGCCGCAGAAAGGCGCCCGCCTAGAGCGCCGCCTTTCTGGGGGTGCCACGCTGAATTCCTGTCAACCTTGTAACCGTGAACGGGGCGGTTAAGCACAAATATATTTTTTAACGGATCGGGTTGCATCAAAGTTCATGCACAACGTGGTAAGAAGAGAAGTGATTGCTTGGACTTGGTTCATTGCTCACTGCACAATTTCCGGATATTTTGTTAGCCGATTATTCGTTTTTTTCTTTAATGATCAGAAAACCGAAAACTGAAATAAAAAAAAAAGGTTTATAGAGAGGCACTTCAGTATGCTTGCTTCTTGTTTCATGAAAGGATGCTTGCACCTGAAACATGCAAATATTGGAGAAAAAACTGTTTTTTGACTCCGGTTGAATTAGTTATTCTGAAATGTTTATTTTCATATTGTTATAGCAAAATATATCACTCTCATCTCTTTATCATCTTATTTGAGGTATTTCGATCAGTTGGCAAGCCAAAATTGTCATGAAATCCCTTTAGTTCAATAAACAACACTTGTATTTTTTAAGTTAGTTAATGTTCATTGCCTTCAACCGCTTTAAATACCTTGTACAGGTCTCTCTCATTTACTAGTAGTAGTTAGGATTTAGTTATGTAAGCCTCACTATAACATCCGTGAATTTGTTTTACTTGAACTAGGTAGTCGGCTAAGAGGGCGGGGGTGCCTCTCAGTTAGCTCGCCTTGGGCACCAAGGAGTCTAGCTACGGCCCTGGAGCCAGGATCCGCCCTGGTAGCACAGTACTGAGAGCGCCTGGCTTGTAAGTGGTTAGTCCTGGGTTAGAGTCGCAGTCGGGGCAGTTGTCTTTTCTTTCTGTCTCGAATTAGTGTATGTAGTGTTCTCACAATGCCAGTATTTAATGCACACTATTTGCTTCACTTACCCTTTACCGCGCGGTTTTTCTTTCTTTAGTCATTACTCGCATTTCTAGTGTATAGAGGCCAAGAAAAGTTGCTTTCCATCCTTGTGTATCTTTGTGCGTTTAGGCCACCACTGAGAAAGATAGATACTAAGCTCGTGTATTTTGTTCTTTCTTTCTCAGATTTGTGTATTGTGTATCCTCACAGGGCAGGTCTTTAATGCACTGTTTGCTTCATTTACCCTTTACCTTGAGAATTTTTCTTTTTTTTTTTTAATGCAGATGGTTTACGTTAAATTGAAGATTTCTGTAACATTCCTACCTTCCAGATACCGTACGGTTGTTGGAGAGACACCTTCAGATACTACAAATCAAATCCAAAGGGCCGCCAAAAATTATGTTGCACTCAGGAAAGGGGAGGGGGAGGGGGGTTGATTTATTGATCGTGACAATTGACACACAGGGGTGGGGGAGCGTTTCGGAAATATTGCATGAAAAATTTGAAATTTAGTGCGATGGAAGTTTTGTTTATTTAGCAGGACAAGTTTCCTCTGCTTAACGGACAAAACTTGCAACACAGTAATTTTTACTTTTTTTCCATATTGTTATAGAGTTGATTTATTTTTCCATTCTGAGTGTAATACTGTATACAGTCATCAACACGACTTGCTCGGTGTGCGGAACAAAATTCACTGAACAAACTAGTGCTAAAAAAGTCCAGTGACAGTATATTCGGTACATTTCCCAAATACGGCCGCAGGGAGGGGGTCACTGTAGAAGTGTGACATAATTAATTGGTTGGTGTTTAAATATTGTGATATTTGTGACAAAGGGGTGGGGCGTCTTTCAAAACATGTCAAAAAGCGTGACGTAATTTACGGACGGCCCACCTATCTTTTTTTTTGTTTTAAGTTACATTCCATTTAACACATCATCATCCTGTGCCCTTAAAGCTAGTTCATCACACACATACAGTACAACACGTTTGTAAACACGTTATCCATTTTTCGGTACCATTTACTTAACCTGAAAGGCACCTTTTTCTTACCAGCAATAGGCGGTCCCATCGTAAGTGGAATGGAGCACAAGCCTAAAAGGAAACCAATGGCTTGCGAGGCTCCCTGCGGTCCCGTAATGTCGAAGGCAATGGGACCAAGCAGACTGATGAAGCAGCCATCGAAAAGCCCAAGGCACAGACATATGGCAATCAGCGCCTTAAAGTAGTGCACAACAAAAGGCAGGATGATTGTGAGCACTCCAATACAAAAGAACGACAGCTGAAAGAAAAGAAACAAATGTCTTCAGTTTGTGTGCACAGAATGATAATAGTTTACAAGAGAACAATTTTATTATGGCCCTCTCTGAAACCAAGTTAGTAAAAGGAGTTTGGCCGGAATACAACAACACTTTCCAAAATTGTTGGCACTATTCTTTAGCACAATGTTCTGAAACAAATTGTTTTGCGGCATTTCTGAATCTTAAGTGCAGTCCAACCAGTTTTCTAAATGAAAATTAGATTAATGCAATAAATAAATACTTAAATAAATAAGGATGCAAACCTATTTACTTGCCTTTTGGACTTGTATGTCAGACTGTCTGAGCGGGGGAAATCGAACCCACGACATTTGAAATCAAAGACCGAGGTCCTACCGCTGAGCCATACTGACACGGTTCGTACTGTACACGACCCGTACCGTATATGGCCTTACAGCGGTGTCAGTATGGCTCAGCGGTAGGACCTCGGACGAACCTCGGTCTTTGATTTCAAAGGTCGTGGTTTCGATTCCCCGCTCAGGCAGTCTCATGTATAATTCCAAAAGGTAACGTAAATAGGTTTGCATCATATATGTTTCCCCATTGGCTTTCCGACGTGTTTAATAAATAATAAAGACACTGCAAATCGTTGCAACTCAGCAAGTGGATAATGAAAAATACCATAGGGTGCCCCAGGGTTCAGTCCTTGGCCCTCTCTTTTTCTAGTTAATATCTCCGATCTTAAGACCACTGACTTTCAGTGCTCAATGTCAAAATTTGTTGATTGAGTCTGTTTATACAGGATAGTGATTAGCGACCGATCATGTTGACTGATTTGAAAGGAAGGCAGTCACATCAAGGAGTGGACGGCTATCAGATGTCAATTACATAGCACAAACAATAATAAGTATAGCAGCATGCCCTTTGGTAGAAATAATCTGCTCAAGCCACATTTTATCTGTATGCTAACTGTTTGCTCAATGAGGTGAAGTTCACCAAAAATCTATGTTTGATTTCCTCAGATCTAAAGGTCACCACTTATTGTAATCCTCTCACCTCAAATGCTAAACTCAGGGTACAACTTGTTTGATGATGTTTTGAATACTAAGACGGAACAACTTTAATTAGGGTATTTATTGTATTTCCTTGCTCACAGCTAGAATATGCCAGCCCATTATGGTCTCTGTACCTAATTAAGGATATTAACTGTTTGTTATTGCAATTAGAAATTGAGAAAAGCAAACACCACCCGTCAAGTGAAAGACCCGCTAGATACTAAAACAGCAGCATTTGCCTTGTCTGTTGGTCACTAAACACTAAAAAAGACAACGACAAAAAACACTCATGTGATGAACTGTTCCGGATGGAAAGAACTTATTGAATCAGTTCAGCTATTTTTTACCTAATACATCCCTGGATTCTTAACTTTGAATCCGTGCAGATGCAGCACCTACCTTTTAGTCTTCTGTACGCCGTAACCGGCGAGAAGACTATTGCAACGACTTGGTCCGTCCGTCCGTCCGTCCGTCGCTTTTTTCAACTTCGCAACAGTACCAGATATTGACGACCATTGTTTACAAGGTCCATTGTTTACAACGTCCATTGTTTAATAGACTGCTTCGACGCGTCCATTGTTTACAACGTCAAGTTT
>JAHWFP010237824.1:0-23863 GCA_023313725.1 Lithobius niger
TCCTCCATTCAAAAATAACATTTACTTCCCGACGAAAACAAAACACCAGGGGATTCTAAGGAAGAGGGAGCAGGGGTGGGGGTGGATATTCAGACCACACAATGGGGGAATTCGGGGCGGGGGCAGGGGGGGGGAGGGGAAAGGGGTTACCAGGGAGTAGGCGCGGGGGGGGGGGGGAAATGTGACAATGCAGTGGGAGAATGTGGGGAGAGGGGGCCATGGGTAGGCGAGGGAGGGGACAGGAGGGGGCGTCGGAACCATTTCCATTTCATGCTGCCCAGTAATGTATTTCGCTAAGGTATGCGGGAACCGGCTAGACTGGCGTATGTTACGCCGGGGGTACACCTAGTACCTTAAATTTATTTAACTAGAATATTCTAGCTATTTGTCGATTACGAATACCCTAACCAAGGATAGCATTATCTTAATGCAGCTAGCCTTTAGCCACACTCTTTCGATAGTCATCTTAATTTGCGCCTGTGTGTTACTAATGATTTAAGTGTATATTACTAGCACGCGACGCGACGCAGTGCAAAGGCACTAATTGCCCTGTGCGTATGTCTGTCTAACTGTCTGTCTGTCTCTGGCATTCATTAGGACTGTCTTCACGGTAACTTTCGAAACCGTTGTCCGACTCATTAACGGATTTTGCACATATATTCTATGCCTTATTTGTAGATTTAAGTTCGAAAATGAATAAAATTGGACAAGGGGTTTTACAGATATTGATTTTATAAGATCAAAACTAATCTGACATCATAAGTTCGATGCCGTTCACAGTACTAATCGTAAGCCAGGTGAATGATTCAGAAATTAATGTACGTCTAAAATTACTTCGGGCAATACAGGATTACATAAAACAAAAAGGCACAACCGTGAAATACTGCAATCATGCAACAATGACAGGCCGGAAACCAAATGAGTCGGTTAAAATTAATAATTACTGTAGCCTTTTGGACTAAAATGTCGGGCTGCTTAAAGCGAGGAATTAAAGGGATATTCCTCCCAGCGCTATTTTTCTCGATCCACCAAATCAAATACGACCCCACAAGTCTATTTCCTTTGGTTAGTCAATCCCTTGGTAAAAATCCGTTTTAAAATGTGGCGTCGAGGGTATTTGATGTTGAATAATTGGTAACTTTATTTACTGCGTCCCGCAGTATATGATTTTTACGCACTTAAAATAATCATGACGTTTCATCTCTGTGTGTGCATGTACTAATTTTCTAATAATTACCATGAGATCAAAAATCTAAAAGACTAATGCGGTAAAAATTAAAATTAATTATTTCAATAGATCGCCGAAGCAAAATTATAAGACACTAGCCTAGAAATTATACATTGTGATGTTAAAATACGAGAATCATTCCGGTTTGTGACGACAGAATCTTTAACTTGACTAGCGGAGTCGCTCGCTTCGCTCGCTCATTCCGCCGCGTCTCACTGCGCTCGAGGAGATTTCTTGTTGCAGCTCATATGGTGCTGACAGACACTCCCAGCGAAAATTATCAAACAAATTTTCTAGGAAGTGATCCGAATAATATACGCGCTTTTTTTAGGGCAAAGAAGAGTCAGAGGCTTCCACGAAAAATATTTGGTCAACAATCGTTGTACGTTTGTACGTCTTCTCCATTAGTAATCCTCTACTAAGGTGAGAGATTAAAGATTGAGAGAGCATAGCAAAACACACATTGAAAAGGTTTAGTTTACGTGGAAATCGCTCGCTTTGCTCGTTCAATCCACGCATCTCCGTGCTTCAGAAACATGAATGTTTGGCGTCCTTTTAAAACCAGCTCTATGGGTCTGTTTTTTCCATGCATCAAGTCAGTTGATACACAACCAATTTTAAGATGTACATGTGGTACGTTGCAAAATACGCCGTCCTTTTAGGTTATTTTTTGCGTGCATTATTTTCCAGATCATTTCGCTTCCCTCGAAGAGGTTTGCATGAATAAACTATGACGTCATAAACAAACATTATGAGGGTAAAAAAAAACTTTGACGTTATTTTTTCAGGTTCTTTCGCGTATTTGAGGGTCATAATATCAAGTTACAGATATGAAAATAGGCCTATCCGAAGCGCAATCTAATTATCTTTCGTTTGGTCCTACTCCCATGTTTGTAGGTGCCTTGGTTCCAGAGGAGTAGAGGTACAAACACACACACACGCACATCATACAATCTTAATGATGTAGATGCTGTTTCGTGTATTGCTCCCAAAGCCAATCGAGACAGCAGCTACGTTATTCGCTACGAGGAACGCAGCTATTCCAACCCAGCCGACCTTGGCGCTGATAAATGCTCGGATGACGATCTGCGCGTGGCTGTTATAAGCAGGCGGGGTGTCCCTTTAAACCCTAGACCAAAGCCGAAGCCCTACCGTTAGTCATAGGTAGTGACATAGTGCCACGGCCCACTGATCTCCGCCCTTGGTCTCAAAGATACAGGGACCAGTTCTCTAGATTTGGAATTTGTTTAACATCTCCGTATAGTGTGACGCAGCGGCAACCCGAACCACTCCACTGTAACGGAAGTTGGCGCTAGTGACGTGGCTGTCGACAGGCCATTAAACCTCTATATACACCCCCCCCCCCCCCCCCACTCTCTTCTCACCCCCTTGCTGCATCTGTCGTACAGCAATAACAGGCTATTGAGAAAACGGACAATAATACAATTTCTGTGTATCGGATGCAGTTTATTAGCCCAACCAGAAATTGTTTTCAATTTTTTATTGCCTTAATAAATTAACTCCTACACCGGACTTACCTGGGCTACTGGGTGGCGATCACCATTGGGGCCAACCAGTTTATGTCTAATTTTATCACTTTCAACTGTTCTTTCTAGTCACTTGTGTTGTTATCTCCCTCGTACGGCGCATCCACTTAGAATGTTACCTGTCAAAGGCTTGAATAATTAAAACATGGGTTTACTAATCTGAAAGGTTGGTACACTTCCAACTTGGGAGTAAGTGGCCTCTCCCTCCTTCTCCCCCCCCCCCCCTTCCCCCTTCTCCCCGAGACGGCCACAGGTTCATCACCGCTGCGGTCAACAATTCCCATTCCGACTTCCGACCCTAACAGTTTCGTCATAGCGCTCTTTTTAAATTGCCGGGATAAGCATATTTTCCTGATATTACTAAAAAAAAAATTATGAGTTTTTTTTTCAAATGAACCACGATTTTTTTTTAAATATAAGTCATGAACATTCGAACATGACTTTTCGAACGTAGATTTTCGAACTGGATAAAGCATCTCACGGTTCTCACCTCCCAGCGAGAAACAACTGAGGGGGAGGCGGATTTGTTGGGATATTTCTTTGTGATCGGGCATGTTTCATATTTGCGTTTTAGTGGGCTTAGTATTTTTTTTTTATATTTCCCTAATACACTTCCTTTTAGAAGGTCGTGATTTTATGTCATCATGGTCCTTAAAATGTCATGTGATTTTTCCAACTTCGGTTTTAGCAGACACCATGAATTCTGCATTTCTGTACTGCACGAACCCTCCAAACCCCATTAGAACATTTCACAGCACCTGTCATCAAAATGTAGACGTGTCATCCATCTTGACGCAACCATACATTAAGAAGCCTTAGAGTAATGTACATCTAATCAGAAAGCTTTCCTTCTGTTCCACCTGCATGACTTGACTGATGTAACCCGAAAATAGACACGGAGTTCATCAGTTTTAAGCAGGACGGCATTGATTTGCGAGCGTTAAGACGACAGCTGTGTTATTTCGAAAAGTAAATGCTAAAGAGCTTGTAATGCCATCATTTTGGCAGCGTTATGAGGCTGTCTTCGACACGATAGGCTGTCACTCACCCATGCTTTATGCCTTGCAAGCGAGAGATTGCTTCCTGTTCTTTCCGAAACCCAGACTTTCTCCGGGGAATTGCGCAAGACGAAGGCAGTCAACCAGTTTCGCCGCGCTTGATACTCTAGTTAAACTTTCTGCGCGAAAAAGTAACGGTGAAGCGCAGCGTTAACGTATTCTCAAGCTAAACCAACCACGTTTTAGGGCACGATTCTAAAGCCGAAGTAGTGAGGTGTGCGTCTTTAAGAAAAAAACCAAATGAATGACCAAGAATGTGCAGTTTATGAATGAAGAACACAATGGACAGGCCGGATTAAACCTCCTAGAGGCCTGGTGCTTAAGATTTATTGTAGCCCTCTTTCCCCCCACCTCCAGTAACGCAATAAAAAAGTTTCCCTTTGCTTCTTTGAATAAGATTTTTACAATTTATTTTGTAAAAACAGTAAAATTAAAAAAAAAAAAATTATAAAAAATATTACCCTATTTTAGTTTCCCGAGACCGAGCGGCATCCTTGAGGCCCTTTTCGGCCTGTGGCCCGATGCTTCAGCACCCAAATCACCACCCTTAATCCGGTCCTGACAATGGAATTCGCATTGCTAACAACCACATTAAAAATAAAAAATAAAAACATCACCAGTACAAGAACTGTAAAATTACGATCAACATAGTTCAAAGGCCACCAAGTGAAAGGTTAGCTGCAGCATTTAGCGCTGAATAGTGCTATCTAGTTCTTCTAGTGATGCCCGTGGCATGACAGCGCCGATTTATGACAACACGAAAACAATTTTTACCGCAATACAAGACGACCGAATGATTTCTGAATGCCAGAATAGAGCAGTGACACGACGTAGTATTACTGTATATAACTCTATGCTGGAGCCTTAATGGGTTAGCTGCAAAGGGCACTGTAGATATAAACAGAAGGGCGTCATACTGAAGCCGATGCTGTGAAGAGTGATTTCTTAGACCTAAAACGCGCGATTTTTGTTGTTGGAGAAAATAAGCCTAAGAAATCCGTTCTTCCGTTGTTTTTCCCTCCATTTTTAAGTAGTGCACCTTGTAGTTATGCCCTCCAAAACCCATACTGGTGCCAATCTGGTGCCACTGTGGCGGCAAATGTCACCGCTCCATAAGAATTAAAGCCAAGCAGTGCGCAAACGTACAAAAAGCACAACGTTTCGAGGTTACATTCACCTCGTCATCAGGTGCACTAAATCCACACAAAAAAAGTTTCCGCAACATGTTAAAAATTCAGTTCGTACAGCTTCAGCGTAGGGTAGTTAAAATTTTTAAGTTGGAAATAAAACATAGAAAAACGATTAAAAAGAAGACTTGAAAATGTACTACCCGGTGCTGGAGCTGTATGAACTGTATTTTCTGACATATTGACGAAACTTTTGTGGATTCTGTGCACCTCATAATGACGAGGTGAAAGTAACCTCGAAACGTCGTGCTTTCGAAACGTCGCGCCCTGCTTGGTATTTTTATTCTAGTATCATCATAGTCCTTGTTTACTTCATTAGTTCTTTCATAGCGCTTCAATCGCAGCCAGCAAAGGAACACACAAAGAAATTTCTTGTAACACAACAAAAAAGCCAAGTGCCTCCTTTATTGAATAAAAATTTGGTACGTCCTCGTGCGCCTGGATGCAAGCGGTTTACACTAACGATATTACTTCCACTAGATGGCGCCACGGTAGAATATGAACACTCTACCGTGGCGTCATCTAGTGGCAGTAATATCTTTAATCATTACAGCTTGCTTCCAGGTGCACAAGGACCTACCATTTCCACTCAGTAACTACATAATGTAGGCACGTGGGTTGTTTGTTGTGTTAAATTTGTTTCTTTATGCTTTTCTTTTCTTGCTGCTAGAGAAATTAGATGACGTTAGATGCTGCAAACTTTCGTTCTGTGGCAACCCGTCTTTAATAAGTCACCTATAATCTTGCCAAATCTTGCCTTCAAAGCGTTCTTAGGTGAAATTACAGAAAATTGTGGTGTAAAAATATAAACTGTTCCACGACCGTCAAATCTTGCTGGAAACTGAACCGTAAAATAAGTGAAGCATTTAACAATACAGGGATGTCAAGCTAAGCAGCAGTTTATTTCGATCGGACGAAAACAATTCACGTGTTATTATCATATTTGGAAGTTTACAATATAGACTTTACCCATTTCGACTATTTACTACTAATTTAATTTCCTTAACCATGTTAATGAAATAGCTTTGCAGTTAACAGTAAAGGCAAAGTTGTACTAACAGTTTAGCAAAGTTACAAATTGCGGCAGGTTAGCCACTGTGAAGAAGTCGGTCGGCAATAACGAAGTCATCCAATTGAGAAGGGAACGTTTGCAATCGTTGAACGATGCCTATGCTCAGTGAAACACCATAGTTTTTTTTTTTAATTCCAAGGTGCGTGAGCATTACCCTGGCTTTTTCTTGCAAGGTAGCGTTAACTTAGTTCAATAATTAACTCACAGGGAAGCCTAGCCAGCAAGTTTATTATATGGAAATTCAAATTATAGTTCGTTGCGTTCGAGTGAACTCTAATCCGTTTTTATTCGTGTACCTTCACAGCTGTGAGTATGGCAATACGACCGCTTTTTTTTTTTAACGCCGAAGCAGTTTTTTGTTCAGTTTATTGACTATTATGAAGTAAACAAGGACACCCCAACGAATGGTTGGTACAATAAACACTATTCCGGTTTTATTTTGAGTGGTTCGTGTAGTACTGTCGCAGTAATTTGGAATGTATCAAGGGCCACACTAGTGGTCCGCCCGCCAAGTTTAATTGTCACATTCAGTGTAAGAAATTCATTGTTCAGTTCCAGCATTGTTGCATGGCGGCCACTAGCTTTGATAGAGAAACCATAGCTGAGCATATTTCACGAATGTGAGGATGAAAACTTATGCGGCGAAACACCATGAAAAATGTTGAAAATGACCAGTCTGTGTGCCCCTAACAAGCAAGTGCCCCTAGTTGTGTTTGAATCAAGAGCATAAACTGTTTCAATGTGATAAAAGTGCGTGAAGATCGTTGATTTCAGCTGACTACAGCCCTATACCGACTACTAATTCCGCTCGTATAAAATAATTTATGCGACATATACGAAGGAAATTTTGAATTCAACACATTTTTAACACCGATAGGTGCCTTTTATGGTTTGACCATTGGGGAGGCATTACTAGTAAAAAGATGGTAATCATTCGTAATGCTATTTTTGATCACAATAAGCATCACTTTTTTATTAGTTAACGAGTAACAATGCAAACGGACTACAAGAAATAATCGGCAACATGGGCATTGCCGATAAAATGGACGCGTTACTTATCATTGATGGGTGAATGCAAATCAGCCAACAATTTAAGTTATACGATAAGTTTAAACGGGACGGAAAGCCAATGGTCTCGAGATCGGCCGTGTCAGTCTGGCTCAGCGGTAGGACCTTGGCCTTTAATTCCAAAGGTCCTGGGTTCCACTCCCCGCTCAGGTAGTCTGACATATAAGTCCAAAAGTTCTGCATCCGTATTTATTTTATACGATAATCTTCACTCCGGCAAAACTTTAAAAAATTAATATCTCCGTTCCTATTCAATATTTTTCAGCCAAATTTCGCCAGTTAGTAGATGACTGGGCACTGACAAAGATAAGATGACACCAAACAAACAAAAAAAAAACTATGAAATAAGTGATATCTGAAACAAAACCCACAATGGTGAAAGAACCCGCCAAGTTTCAGCCAATCAAAATAGTGATATCAGTGCAAAAATGGCTGCCACCAAGTTGCTACATTAGTTTTCAAGCTAATCCCACCGACTTCACACGTTAAATGAAAAACTTGACGGGTATAGTAGCAATGGTCAGGTTTTTCTTTTAACCTTTGATCTAATAGTCGGTGAGATTAGCTTGGCATTGCCCATCCTAACTATTCGACCAAAATCTCCAAATGCCCGCCACTTGACCAATTCGTAATGAGGTAGGAATGAAGTGAACCTTGCACCTTCCATTGCGTCTCAATGGCATCGGGTCTCTCCCACCGAGTGACTAATTGACTAATTACGTGGGCAGAGAGAGCGGGAAGGCACAGTGTGGCTAACCAAGTTGCTGTAAGTGTCATAGTCACATTAAATCTTTAACATTTCTATCCTGAACTGACTATTTCGGACAATGGCCACAAGAGACTCCCCCCAACAGACTGTAGGGGGAATCTAGCCACTCCTTCACTTTGCGGTCTTCTTTCAGGTAGCACCATGTTTGATGAAAGCATGGCCTTCAGTAGGTTTTCTGCAAATAATTTTTAAAAAAGCACCTAACAGAGATAGGAGATGAAAAACCAAGAAAGCGCACAATATCATGTTTTGACAGGTGGAGATTGCTGGCTGTCTGTTGTCAGTACTTTGTGTCTGACTTGGGTTCTTTTTTCTTGTGTGAAATTTAAGACTGTGCTTTGATTGTTTCATGTTTCAGCAAATTTTATGTTTATGTTTTATGTTTGATAACGGATAACAGAATATTCGAAACGGTTCAATCAAGTGTATGATTTTGTGCATCATCTTGGCTTGTCATCTCATATTCTATTTTTCTGCAAAGTCACCAAACCCAAAATTCAGAATGTACAGAAGGAGCCAACAAGGTGTTGAGTGAAAACGTTAAATCCTCGATGTTTCGAATCACATCTGATTCATTTTCAAGAGGAACCCTTATCTTAAGAAACGAGTAAACACAAATCAAGCTTGAGGGAAGCCCGGAGCCAAGCCAAGAGCACATCAAGCCTGATTCCCTCAAGCGTGATTTGTGTTTACATGATTCTTTAGTTAAGGGCTCCTCTGGAAAATGAATCAGATGAATGAATGAATGAATGAATGAATGATTCGAAACGTCGAAGCTAACGTTCTCACTCAACACCTTGTTGGCTCCTTCTGTATATTCTAAATTTCGGTGTTTTTTTTACTGTATTGCCAAACCCAAACGCATGTTAAGGGTCCATGTTCAGTGTGGTCGCTATTGCTCTCTTCTTGCGTAGCTTTCATCAGTTCTTGTGAACGACGTTCAGTGTTTGGGACGCCCTTTACCAGGGAATAGACCACCGTTTTCGTGACAACTTTTTTGCTTGACTGTGGTCCATGTATTAACTTTCCGCGGGCTTGCTTTGTTTACTGTTGTGGCACTCTTTGGTGCGCTGTTGCACATGGTTTGTATCGATTCCCAGACATTTTGTTCAAAACATGTGGGATCGTAAAACGTTGTGACATCTGCGAACTGACAGCTGCAGGTCACTTAACTGTCAAAATGGCAGTTAAAAGTGACATTTTTATTAACACGAACTCTGCTACCAACTGTGCATTCTGCGTTTCTAACCAGTCGTGAAGCAATAGCATCTACCAACTCTGCATACGTGATGTACATTCATCATTTACATTCATCCTTTTCATCTTAGAACGAGACAAAGAAAGACTCGAACAAACTCAGGAAGAGGCTGGTGAAGTGCTTCTTGCACGTAACTGCGATGATTTTCAGGCAGACACCGTGCGTTTGGGGTCATCCCATAATAATCTCACACAAATGTTACTCTATTTTAACGTCCACTTCCTCTTCTTCCACACTGTGTCGCACAATGGATCCAAGATTGTGAACACCTACCTGTAAGGATGACGAGCAAAGAGAAATAATGGCGAAAATATTCACGCGCCATCATGATAGTGTTGATTCAGCATAGTGTGAGCAGTTCCCTGCAGTTCCAATCCAAACATCCGTCTTCGATTCACGAAATCACGATGACACACGAATTTTAGGCTAAAATTTCAGCTTTTAGGCCAAATTTTTCACTGCCGTCTTAATTTCGTAAGTAGTAGCTATTTATCCATGCAACACAGTGTCGAGACTATTTTAAATGAAGCTAATGTGTGTCGTTAACGAAATTCTTTTGTTTTTACGGTTGCGTGTCTTCCTGTAATGGTTAAATGCTACGATCAAATGTTATTATTTCATTGAGTTACGTCGGGAAAGCCTATAGCTATAAGGAAGCGTCAATGTTTTAATTTGCCGTATTTTTTAAACTGAGTTTTGAACGTTGAATCTAATGGTGAAAACCGTTTATCTCTATCTGGCTCCGTCGTTCCAGAGTTTAAAAAAAAGCGACACACAGACGGACAAAGTCGTTGCTACAGTCTTCCCAGCCGTTTCGGCTGCACAGAAGACTAAAAAAGCACACTAAGCCAAAATCACTCGAACAAAGGGTCGATATATTCATCTTTGTTTTAAGACGTTGTAATTGGCTGAGGGTTAAAGTGACATTTTGACTATCGCGTCGTTCTTTTTTTATTTCTTGAATGATAAATATCCACTTTCTGCCAAAAGCACTTGCGAAAACTCTTATTTTCGGAGCGCAAATGGTGGAGGAAAAAGCGCCGCCTCGAGCACAGTTTTGAATGCCCGATGCAATGAAATGTGCGCTGACCCGTGGGGCAATGCTGTCTTTACAAAGAGAACGCGAAGAAAAAGAGTGGTAACTTTCCATAAGTGGGGTTTTTTTTTAAAGGAAACTTTGTATGCGCTTCCGACAAGGAAGGTGAACGTCTTGTTGGATGTAGGAAGCAAGAATATCGCCTTACAAATCAATATACGTCAAGAAAAGAGCGTTCTCGTGCGGTTTTTGCGAGCGAAAATCGTCTGCTGTGGACCTTTTTCTGACTTCATTTCCAGCCGTTTCAAATCCCTCGTGCGCAAATCCCAAGACACTATGTCTACAGTTTTTTCTTCTTCTCCTAACGCTTCTTGGCCATTGTGGTGTAGTACATGCTGGGAAAAAAAAAACTTGATGGCTATAGCTCCTCCATGCGTAACAGACGGCTAAAGATGCATTTTTTTAGACATGTTGGGCGAAAGATGAATAGCCGTCGCAATACTAGTGATGAATCGTGTCGAAATGTTGAAAGAATCACCAGTACAAAATGATCCTGAATGGTTGATAAAAATCTGGCAGCGTGATCAATGGTCAAGTGTTCTGTGAATTTCGAAGTGTGGTCACTCCGTTATCAAGCAAAGAGCATATTTCAAAATATAAAAATCATTATAGGGCACATAAAAAGTAAAGGTGGGGAGGGGGAGGGGAAAAGTGTGCAACCTTAGTATGCAAACGCAAAACAAATATTTAGAGTTTGTGTCACCATAAAACAGTTCAGCAACAATTTGTATAACGTAAAGAGTATAACATTAGAACTCAAACCCCATAGAATAGCTTGAAAATAATTTTTTAACGTAAAAACAGCATTAAAGATCGTGTCACCATGGAATCTTCATGCCAGTGCATCAATATTAATTTAGGTGTGCGTACAAGCTAGAAAAGTCATATGAACCAAAACAAGCACAAACCAATGAAAACGTATCTCGAAACGAAGACTTGAAATGTGTTATCTGGTATACCTGGCATCGGTGATTCAGTGGTGGAATGCTCGCCAGCCATGCGGGCGACCCGGGTTCGAATCCCGGCCGATGCACCAAAATATGTTGGGAAGTTGGCTTCGAGGTTTACTTGATGCAAGTAACAGCATGACTGACGATACGAAAAGAAAGGGGAACGGGAGTTTAAGACTGTTGGTTGCTAAATTGGGAATTGGGAACATCCATAAACCTAAGGTGGAATAATGTCACCCAAAAAGTGGGTCAGATTCATAATGGTGGATTTATTGGCTAATCTGAATTGAACGTTTGGCTCTATTAAGTTTTTGTTAAAAGCCGACAGTACAGAATTTAAGTTGAAATGGTAATTAATAATAAAACACAAGCTTTAAAAAAAGGGATGATGCTTATCCTAGCATTGGATTAATCCGGGTTCGATTTTAAGTTGGGGCAAGGGTTAAGGGGAAAGGTTCTAATGAAAAGGCCTAAAATGCATCTAAAAATGGCGATTGATACGGGACTGCGTCTAGTGGGTTGGAAGGCTTAGGAGGGAAGTAAAGTTAGAGCTAAAATACAAGCCAACAGTTCATCCAGTACGTGGGGTTACAATTGATTGTTCACATGATATTGTACATGACAGTGTTTCACTGTTTAAAACAAGGGATGATAATCAAACACAATGTCTTCGTCTTGAATGCTGCAATCATGTTAGAATCTGGAGGCAGTATCGATGTTCGTGTCGGCAGCTCGATAGCGGTGATTGGCAAACGTAAACAAGTTCTCTACAGTATGTGGTGGTGGTGGGGGGAGAGGGGGTATTGAGGTTTTACGACGCGTCTACAGCTGCGTCATTAGCACCAACCTCATACTCAGTGCTGTGTCCGAGGTACGGGGGGGGGGGGGTTGAGGCTTAATGGCGCGTCGAACAACTTGGTCATTAGCGCCAACCTCAGTCACAGTGCAGTGGTCCGGGTTGCCACTGCACCACACATTACAGAGATGTTATTCAAACCCCTAATCTAAATCTTGTCATACATCTGTACCTCCTGCGAAAATTGAAAAACACCGGACAGGAGGACAGACTTATCACCCAATTGACGCGCAATGTCATGCGGAAGATGGAAACGACGACGAACACCATCAAGATGGTGACAATCAACAAGGAAGTGCCGGACCGTAAGTGGCCGTCGACACCAAGAACATTCAGGAGGGTCAACCCCCCGCAAAAGGAAACAGTGAGTAAGTCGAGTGTGACCAACGCGCAAACGGGCCAACACCACCTCCTCACGGCGACTGCGGCGACACGCCGAGTGCCATTCCTCAACAGTGCCTTTAATAGCCGTATGTCCGAGATACGACACATTACATTACAGATGTGGTAAACAAACTCCAAATCTAGATTTTATTAGCATATATCTGTACCTCCTGCAAAAATAAAAAAATAAAAAATAAAAATTAAAAAAAAAACAGACAGGAAGATAGACTGCTAAGTCTCGCGGAAGATAGAAACGGTGACGAACTGCTGCATGGAATCTATTGCGCAGCGACTCTATTCGGTGGATGAAGGTTGACGACCAATGTCTGGTAGTTAGCGGCTGGTGGTGTAGTCGATGCCAAACAATGTTTAACAATGGTTCCGGAAACACAAAGATCTTAATCTCGACTTTCAAAGTAGCCTACGTGTAAGGCCAAACTTGCCAGCTCGATGTGGTCCCCGTGTTTCCTGGGGGACATTGGCCATGTCGAATCCGTGCAACCTCTCTTTTACGCGCTCATTAGCGGGTCTTCAGAAACAGGTGCACCGTATACCCGTTTGGAGCTGTTAAAGTTGGATACTCTTGGACTGAGACGATTAAAAAACCGACTTAGTGCTGGGTTTTAAGATTATTCGGAGCTTTTTACTTGACGATGTTCCATTTTTTTAAACTATCGAATGTGCATCAAACTCGTGGTGCTCCATTGAAACCGATCAAGCCAATGACGAGGCTGATTGTTCGCTCTTCTTTTTTCGCTGTGAGAGTTGCTGCACCATGGAATGCACTTCCCGCTGAATTGGTCTTGTCCCCGTTCATCCAAACTTTTAAATGATGACTGGACACGGTGGACATTCGAATGTTACGTCTCATCAGTTCTCCGTCCAGTTCTCGTCACTGTACACAAACAAATTAGCTGGGATCGGCTTAAGTGGCTTTGGCCCTGCCGTATCCCATCACACCATAACGGTCTAGTAAATAATTTTTATTGATATATTTGTATTTATTTATATATAAGTCAACTGTATAGTCTATAAAGAGCAGGAACCTGAAAGTACCAAAAGAATTACAATTTTAATAGGTGAAACACAAAAAAGAAAAACATGTGAGTTCGCTCCTGCATTCAAAGGCTTACCATCCTGCGCCCTTCAAAAAGGCACTAATTAAATGCTGAACTCAATTATCAGTCCGACTTTAAAGCAGCGCCAACTTTGAAACGATCAACACATTCTCTGATGTCTACAAAATGGTTTGCTAGAAATTAGCAAGCTTCTACGAATTCCCTAATGCAATGCAGTGAAGTGAACATGTGCGGAGTCAAACGATGGCAGACTATCGTCACGGCAAGTTTCAATACTTTATCTTCAGTGTGAAAGAATTTGCAGCGCTGAAGTTATTTAGGAAATATTTGTTCAGTTCTTTAATATATCAAAGACCCTTGCTTTTAGCGTATGTTTGGAATTGAGTACTATGTTAGCATATTATTCAAATAAATACAGATGCAAACCTATTTACGTTGGCTTTTGGACTTAAATGTCAGACTGACTGAGCGGGGAATCGATCCCACGACCTTTGAAACCAAAGGCCGAGGTCCTACTGCTGAGCCATACTTACACGACCAATGTTTGCTTTTATGTATATAATATATGCACGTGTTAAATACTGCCTATGGACGTTTCCTTTCAGGTCGTGTCAGTATGGCTCAGCGGTAGGATCTCGACCTCTGGTTTCAAAGGTCGTGGGCTCGATTACCCGCTCACGCAGTCTGACATATAAGTCCATAAACCAAAATATTTAGTCGACTCTTGTTGACTCGTCGGCTAATTTCCGTTCTGTTTAAGCATTGTTAGATATCGCGGGGTATTTTGTTTTTTGAACTACAATTTTTGACTACGCCATGCAGTACATCATGGGTAAGTGTTAGTTTTTCGTTGACTTTTTTAAAGTTGTTTTATTCCTTTTTTTTTAAATATTTTTTGTTGCTGTTTTGTAATTTTTGCCCTGGCGTCTAAGGAGGCGGAGCCGCTTACTAGCCCGACATGTCCGCGGTTACGTAAACGGCTAAGTGATTGGTGTATCGCATACGGTAGCATTGTATCACACGTGCTGATACGTTAGGTACGATTTAAACCCTAACTAGACTGGCAGCCCGCAGCTGCACGCCGACGCAGTATGGTGTAAAAAAGACTTCAATATTCGTCCTTAACGCAACACCAACCACGCGATTGCTGCAATTTTGACCTTGTACGCACGTAGCCACGCATAGCTTCGCACGAAATTTTCTTCTGTCTGGAGAGGCCTTTAGACGTCTGGTTCATTCACGCCTTGCAGCTTTTTAGTGAATACCTGAGAAGTCATTGAATTAGGCTTTCATCAACCTCAAGTTGCCGGAGGCTGCGACTGGAGTAAATTCTTTGTGGTGCCGAAGGCTTGAGGCCGTGCGCCGTGCGATTCTTATGCGTTAGGTGGCTGCTGCCGTACGCCAGAAATTGGGGTAGTTCACTGACTAGAGGGGATCTACTCTTAAAGTTGGATTGCAGAATTTCATGGCAACATGTCCTGGAATCTATTCGAAATTCTAGTAACGACTGAGCGGCTTAATACTGTAGGATTTTAAATCCCTCCAAAATTTGGTGTAACCTTATGGTTTGAGTAACCGTAGTTTAACTTCCAGTATGGTTATTCTTGAGCCAGTAATAGCGGCACCGATAACGTACAACTGTGAATAAATCTCAGTGATTGTGGTAAAAACTATTTGCTGTATTTTGTGCAAGTTGTTCTTCTTAAACTGTGAATAATGCCTCATCGTTCGACACGGATCTTTATATACTTTGGATGAAGAGCAGGCGATACATAGTTTAGACCCTGGATTCTCAACAGCATGGTGATTGGTGGTAGTATTTAATCTTGGTGCACATCTTATGCTAGATTAAAGACGGAAAGCCAAAGGTTCAACAAGAGTTACATAAATATAGATGCAAACCTATTTACGTTGTCTTTTGGACTTATATGTCAGACTGCCTGAACGGGGAATCGAACCCACGACCTTTGAAATCAAAGGCCGAGGTCCTACCGCTGAGCCATAGGCCATGTCAGTATGGCTCAGCGGCAGGACCTCAGGCTTTGGTTTCGAAGGTCGTAAGGTTCGATTCCCCGCTCAGGCAGTCATATGTCAAAGGCAACGTAAATAGGTTTGCATCTGTATTTATTTAACATCTTATGCTTGGGTAGCTTGTGGTTGTCCCTGAGTTTTAGTGTTTTTTATCTTTTAAATTGTGAACTAGAACTATAGGTAAGGAAAATACTGCCGAAAATTAAATATCCTCCATGTGAATGACTGTTGTGGGGCATCTGTTCCATCTGGGAACACATTTTTACAACCATCCAGCTTCGTCTACAAAATAAAAATGTATCAGATCTTATACTTGTTATCGTGTGGACTCTTAGCTGATGTTTCTCAAGAAAGAGTTTCTCAGTTCGTTCGTAGAGTGCGTTTGAGCAGGGAGAGTTGAACTGTGTGAGCCGACACTTGCTGAACGTCAAAACCTGGACTATAAATCTTCGTATGTGTCTATCAAAGATAATATGGTTGGACGTAGGGTTGTTACGTCGACTTCGTAAGGGCAGATTTATACAACCAGACCATCTCACTTGCCCAACCCTGTTTGCTAGTCAACCGTTATTTATTTAACAGTAAAGTTTCACGTGGACTAAACAGTACAGGAACACTGCGGTATGTGAAATCTTACAGGAAAGTTTATTTGTGTTACTTTGTTGTTTTGACTTCGGATCAGTTAAACCTTACCTTAAACATCAAACCAGCTCGTTTTTGTTTTTTAAGAATAATTCTGGATTCCAGCTGAGCTGATAAGAAAAAATTAAAACCTCTGGTCAATCACTTTACTCGCTTTACATTGTTTTCGTGCATGTGTAATATTTTATTTATTTATTTATTTATTACACTTACAGGAGTCTAACAGCCCACAATATCTTTGCTGAGCCATACTGACATGGCCTATGGCTCAGCGGTAGGACCTCGGCCCTTGATTTCAAAGGTCGTGGGTTCGATTCCCCGCTCAGGCAGTCTGACATATAAGTCCAAAAGGCAACGTAAATAGGTTTGCATCTGTATTTATTTAACTCTTGTTGAACCTTTGGCTTTCCGTCTTTAATCTAGCATAAGATGTGCACCAAGATTAAATACTACCACCAATCACCATGCTGTTGAGAATCCAGGGCCTAAACTATGTATCGCCTGCTCTTCATCCAAAGTATATAAAGATCCGTGTCGAACGAAGAGGCATTATTCACAGATATCTTTGCTACGGTGCTTAACAATTCCTGGTGCACGTTTCGAAGAATTGAAAACTATCGTCCAAACCGTTGATTGTTGATGGGTAAAATGAATCCGTTTTTCAGCTAAATGCGTATAGTTTTAAATCAAATTAAGCTATGTCGTTAATTACGAGGCAAATTGGCAGCTGGAAACGATGCAGTGGCTTATTTAATTCGCAGATGAAGGGTTTCAGAGCTGAGCTGAATTGTTTCCAAGTGGACAACAACAATAACTGCTGAACACGAGGCTGATCATTGCTATCTTGCAAAGTAGTCGTCTACAATCAAAACTCGGTGAGTGAAAACAAAACAATAATGATCCATTGTTAGGCCGGCATAGGCCGCCCCATTTACTTCTTTCCACTCCCTGAAAAGAAAAATGCCAACGTAGCCGTGCTAATCAGCCGGCCCCGACCGGCCGGCCAGCAGCCGTGTAAACTTAATTCATGACCGGCCCCCGTTGATTGTTGTTGGGTAAAATGAAACTGGCAGCTGGAAACGATCCTATGGTTTATTTAATTCGCAGATGAAGGCTTTCAGAGCTGAGCTCCGGGCAAACGGGCCCCGGCGGCGTTGTGCCCGGGAATGATGCTTGAGCATGCCAATTTTTAAAACGGTGCACCCAGTGATATGAGCCATGGGATGCGCTGATTGAGTGAGAAAAGTGAACGAAAATCAGCGTTTGTCAGCCAGTGTGCGCAGAAATTGGATTGAAGAACCTTAATTCCGTGAAAGCGTTTCTTTGCCAGTGTGCGCGAAAATGGGAGTGGGAGTGCGGAGTCGGGAGTGGGAGTGGGGAAGAAACTGCCACAAATATCCAGAATATTGGAAGTGGTGCTTCTAACACCAGCCGTGCGTAGAAAAATCACCATTTGTAAACCAGTGTCCATGGTTGGCAGGAGGGGGGGGGGGGGGGGAATGTTCGTAAATGTTTACAGTTACGCCCTTTTCAGTTCGCTCAATAGGATCCAAATAGACAACTCCTATTTGTTTAAGTGTATCAGGAATAGTGGGCCTGTAAACTTAATTCATGACCGGTCCTGTGCGTAGCACGGGCTTCCTAGTCATCTATACATATATTTCGCCTAGGAGCAGACTTAGCTCAGGAGCAGAGCTAAAAAGATTGTTAGGGATCAGGATTAAACAAAGCTTCAATAATCAGCAAGAGGGCGAGCGGGCTCATTCTTCCCACGGTAGCAAAGAAAAAGGGCGAGCGGCCGACAATGAGAACGGATATGCGCTCTAACGATTAGAAACGAACACTATTTGCTTCAATAATGCTGACTATTAGAGCCGAGTTGAAGCAGCGGAAATCAGCTAGACCGGCGTATGTTACGCCGGGGAACAACTAGTTTTTACTAAATGAATGCGGCAACATGTAAAAAATAAAACGTATTATAAATAACAACAAAGAACAAAGTGCAACAGTAATATTAAACATTGCTGGAACATTATTGTCATTTTTCTATGTTTTCAAAATTTGCCATTCTCGGACAAAGAATAGCTTCTGGCAGTGATCAGACGACGCCAGCGAGAATTCAAAATCCAACATGGCGTCCATTTTGTGATTATCGAATCGAAAACAAACCATCGAATGCTGGCATTCTGAAATCAGTACGCCGTCTTATACTGCATAAAAATCTTTGGATGAAAAATAAAACACGCGACTGGGTTGGACAATATGGCCGCCAAAAGTGCCACTGATGGGATTGATTTGTCTAGTTGCCGCTTTTTGACAACAGAAGGCGACACCTACAGTTAAAAAATGTTGCCTTCCTTAAAACACTTGCTGGATAAATGAACGTGTTGCTGTTTACTGAAGAGCTATGTGCCGTCCACAACATTAATAGCTTTGTGGCAAAAAATATGGAAAAAATATATTTATTTGCACGTGTAAGTTATTTATTATTTTTTTTTTGGTTGATTACTGTGATTAAGTTAGTGAATTACTAAGCTTTTTGTCAGTTGCTGCTATTTGTGCTCACCGTATAAAAATTCACTGATGCGATTTGCTTGGCCAATTCCCGTACAGACCTCGTAGAAATGAATGGACCACTCGTGGCGGCCATTTTGTCTACCCTCCCCCTAATATTTTTGTAGGTCGGGCCGGACAGTTTGTTGGCCATCGCAGCCAGAAGCAAGAAATCATCTGAAATTCCAACATGGCGCCGGTTTTAGCTGCACCGGCTCGCTACGAAAACAGTTAATAATGTGAGTTCAGAAGCGACTGGGAAAATCGTTTCGTTAGGAGGAATTCGTTATCTTACTGTTACGGATTATAAGACTGCAAGTATTTACTCAAATGATGTCAAATTTGTATAATCCACGTAGCGTTGTTACCATGGCAATGCCATCTTTGCAATCGCGATTAAATTTTAGCTGCGAGAATGTAAGGCGAGACGCTGAATAAACACGCCCTAAAACTAGCCAGAAGATTTAGCATTAATCTAGTACAAGCCAGTGACCGAGAAAATTTTCGTTGCAAGTCGTAGCTAAACGCGGCTTTACGATTGACCGCTATACGCTTAATTATCGCTGAGCTTCGCGATTAGCAATCACAAAGTCATCCTGTAAGGGCGCGTTTACGCAAGGACAATTTTCTCACTTACTAGATTTTTACTAGTCAATACTAAATCTGCTGGCTGCTTCTCGCCGTTGTCGAAGAATGCGGCTTTCGAGTTGTCTATACGTAGTAACCATGGCAACAACGCGGACGCAAATTTTCTCCTCGTGCCTCACGACACGACGTACGAAGCGTGCAACATGACAGCGTGATTTATGACAACAAGAAAACAATTTTTCTGCAGTACACGACGACGGACAGATTCCTGAATACCGGCAGTCGAAGGTTTGTCTTCGATTCGATAACCACGAAATGGACGCCATGTTGGATTTTGAATTCTCGCTGCGAGTTGCTATTTATTCTGCCGTCGTTTGATCACTGCTAGAAGCTGTTTTTTCAGCGAGACTGGCAAATTTTGGAAATAGTGTGAAATGGCAACAATGTTGTAGCTGTGTTTAAAATGACTGTTGCCCTTTGTTCTTTGTCCGTGTTGTTATTTATAATACATTTAATTTGTTGTCTATTACCGCATTCATTTAATAGAAACGGGAAATTAATCGTAACTAAATAATGGTTGTCTAGCAAATAGCTTTCGGCGAGCGAGAAGGTCTCGTTGCGTAAACGAGCCCTAATGACGAGTATAATTTTGCGATCCTCTTACTTCAATTAAACTTTCATTGCCCGCTACACTGCTGATTTACTTTGCTTTACTTTGCTCATTGCTGAACTTTGCTGTCATATTTTCCTTCGCCCTTTAGTTGCACTATTATTTTTGTCGACCAAATAACGAGAAGATAAATAAAAACCAAACGCGAGACTAAGAGCTATTTCAATCTTGGGTAACAGAACCTTGCACCAAACGTATGGTGGCTGTTGTAATGCGTGAAGTGGGGGGAGGGGAGGGGGAAGTAACAACAGTTCAGATAATTGGTTTATCCATCACGACCCGTAAAAGGCAGCGTTGTCGGCGACCGTCAGATCGACGGCCATATTTCATTTCAAGATCATTTACTGAAACGTTCATTGCACCTTAATGTAGAGGTCTTACCACCACGGAACGCGACCTCTTTCTGTTTTTCTTTTCTTTTTTTTTTTTTATTATTATTATCCCGCTTTCGTTCCACTCTGGTTTTGCTGCCTCGGTAATGTTACATCAGAGACCTAACTGTTAGAACGTCGAAAGAAAAAGTCACAGCACCCGCACATTGTGGCGCCCGACAGTTGAGATGGCGAAAAAAAAAAGCGACAAATCGTCGGTTTTTTTTTTCCTTGCTTTTTTCCCGCCCCTTACGGGGATATTCGTATAATTACGGACGCCACCTACAAACTCGCAGATCATCCCAAAAAAAAAAAGAGATTATTTTTTCTTATATATTTTCTTATCTTTTTTTCCCCTTCCTTCCGGATCATTTCGATCTGCAGGAAAGTAATAGTAAGATAGATGAGGAGACGGCTAAATCGTTAAAATTTATAGTCTTTGCCCCTAAAAATGAAATGAGAGAAATTTCCTTGATGGAAAACCGTCAGTTGTAGAAGTTAGAGGTTTGGCAATCATCAGGCAACGGTGCAAAGCCAAAAGTCGAAGCGAAGATCAACGACCTACCGCAAGTGAAGGTTTCTCTAGCGTCTATCAAGGTCTTCAAAATTAATGAAGCTTTAACTAAATAGCACAATCGAACGTACTAGGTCGAACCAACAGAACATAATGAGTTCCTTAGGAACGACGAGTGTCAGACCGTATTAATGCTCTGCCTCTGCGTATGACGGGAACATAAATTCAATCACCATCATCACACACAAAAAAGACGACGACAACAACAACAACGCAAGAACGGAACAGTACAATCATAGTGGAGAAATGTGTTCGCCAAAAACGCGAAAATTTGTCACCACTCGATCCTCACATCCAATGCTCACAGTTGGTGGACCTACTGTAGAGAGCTTGTTTATGTCTGCCGATTCCCGAGCTGCCGATTCTCGATCTGTCTATACGAACTCCCGATCTATCTCCAGATCTCGACAATGATTGTAATATTCAGGACGAAGACATTGTGTTTGATTACCATTCTTTGTTTTCAACAATGAAACAGTGTTATGTTTGACATTTTGTGAGCAATCCATTGAGAGCAATCTATTGTAACCCCTCGTGATGGACGAATGCTTGGCTTGATTTTTAGCTATTAACTTCACTTCACTCCTGATCCTCGCGACCGACCCGCTCCCGCATCAATCGCCATTTTTGAATACCTTTTAGGCCTTTTATTTATTTATATTTTCCCATAACCTTAGCCCCAATTTCAACCCAACCCAGACCTAATCAATGCTTGTGTCAGCAGCTTCACGACCCTTTTAGCGCCTACATTTGCAATTAGTAATCAATTATTGGCATTTAGATAAATCCTAAACAAACCGAACATTCATTCCTCTTTACCCCTTATGTAACTCGTACCCGCAATTCAGCCGAGCCAATAAATCAACCATGATATGAACCCCGCTTTTTGAGTCAACATTATTCCACCATAGGTTTATAGAAACTTCGAGCGTTAGGTTTTGAATCAAAATTTCATCCCCATTTTAACTGCCAACTTTCTAAAACTCCCGATTCAGGGTCGAATGCGGAGGGGGTCGGGCCTTTCCGGGAATGGGCTGGAGAGGGGCCTCGGGACCCCTAACTGGGGTGGGGTGAGGGGAAATCCCTGAAATACGTGAATTTGGTTGTTTTCCTGCAATTTGAGATGTAATTTTCATAGGAATTCATTTCACATTTTTCCCAAACAAATATTTTTAAAACAATGGACTCCTGTTGTTGGGGGTGGGTAGTTCTTGGGCGCGGCCATGTAAGCCGGCAGATTTTAAAGAAATCGACGTGAATTTGAAACGTTTTCCTGCAACCTACGGATGCCGTTTATATACGAATTAATTCCAAATTTTTCAAAAAATGTTTGCACAAGGGCTTACTGTAATGGGGGGCCTCCCGGGTATCCCCAGGTTCTCGGGCGGCCCAATCTGAAACTGTCCCGATTCCCCCTTTAGTCCTCGTCAGTCATGTTGTGAGCAGCTTAAGCCAAGTTCCGAAAACTAGAAGAATCAATGATAAAGAAATTCGTGTCACTACAGCAAGCAGCCTGGATTAGTCTGAATTATCGAAAGCTATAATATTTCACTCTTACCGTAATAACGTACCTTAAATTACCTTAAACTAAAAATAACAACTGAATAGGCGGAAGTTTCATATTCTTACTTCCAAAACAATTCAAAGTCAAATTCCTTGACTGTTCTACTTGAATACAAGAAAGGCGTCTCGTATACTTGCGCTTTCATCGACGTTTCTTACGTTTTTTTGTGGCGTCTAACTTTTCTTTCGAATTCGACCTGAGGGACTCGTTGCAACAGGCTTTCATCTTGCGTCCATGTTTTTTTCCCACCTCTCTCTCTTGCCCCTTTTCATTCGTATTTTTACTTGCACCACGGATTAAACTATTTCAACAGCTACCTCGAAAACTGCAATGGAATATTAAGTCGTCGTATCTTTTCATCGCGGCCAATCCGTGGCAACATAAAAAGTCGGCTTAAAAGTTGCTGTGTGTTCTGGAAGTTAAAGGTTAAGCACTAGATGAAGCAAAAGGATATGAAAGTATATCAAAATGATTTGGTTATTAAAAAAAAAAAATCCCGTGCAGGCCGTAGGCATCCTGAATCGGTAATGAATTCAGTTCTAGTCGCTTCCCAACTGTGAGGACGAGTTCTTGTTCATATTAGCGGCTCATTCCTTTGTCTTGGCGTGTTCTGCATTCGCTACACTCAAACAGTTTCTTAATTTACCTAATTTTGAAAAATGTCAGTCTTTAAGTTTTTATTTTAAATACAAAATTCAAATTGTTGCCCTCATAATTCAAGTCATCGTTTTACCTGCTGCGGTGAAAGGCAAATCTAAAGAATTTGCAGCATTGGCATCTGTGTGGTCATTTCGCCATTCTTTACGGGAGTATCAGTATAACGATCTTGGTGATCACAGGAATACCATGCATTTGCTTTTGGGAGAAGGGTTTCAGCATACAATTGTTTGAAATTTTTTCATTGCTTTCCAGTATTGTTCCCATGGGTGGCTTAAGGGTCGAAGCGCCCAAGGCTCGGGTGGCCGGATGAGGGGGGAGGGGGGATGCAAATATAAGATCTTTTTTTCTTATTTTGTTAGTTTTCATTAGAAACGTCAGCTGTAATGAAATCAGCTGAAACATCCAGCAGGCTAACTTTAATAATTCAGAAGTATAAGACAATCGTCTTCGTCTGCATGCTACGTGACATATGGTCAAAAATATGTGAAAAAAAATTAATAATAGTTTAAAATTTAATATCTGCCATGTGTTAAAATTAAAAGTAGTGACCCGCAAACGTCGGTGAAACACCTGCGATTACAGCTTGGAGTTGATGGTGGGGGGGGGGGGGGAGACACGACGAGACTAACTTGCTCTCAAGTCTTTTTTCTTTCTGGAT
>JAHWFP010237824.1:35360-49426 GCA_023313725.1 Lithobius niger
TTTTATTTTATTTATTTATTTAATTTATATTTAACTTATGTCGGATGATGTTTATAATTTATTTTTAACTTATGTTGTATGATTTTTTATATATACATTTTTTTTTTAAATCTTATGTAGTGATAATGTAAGACAACTGGCCATCTTCCCTCCCGTACCTTTCATACACGTCTGTCGATGCCATCGGGGACCATCGTGTCGTTGACAGGTCTAACCTTGGTGGTAAGGCATTCGTGACCCTACCCTACCCTAGCCTTCACATTCCCATCTATTTGGCCATGCTATTTTTTAAACTAGTTTTATTTTTATCTCATTCACATGCATTTGATTTTGCTTTAGAAAAAAAAATCTCCTATACTTTTTACTTGCAGATAGTCAATTCTCTCCCCTTTTAGGCTGGCAGTCAGCGACTTCCTGGGTCCTTGCCAGTCCTGTTGCTCCAGCAACAAATTATTTTATTATTATTGTTATTATAATTATGGTTTTCCTTCGTTGAGTGAACCAAAGGGACGGGGTGCTGTGGAAGATAATAATTTCAGCACTTATTTTGTGTATTGTACTGGGTGCCTAATACTTCCTTTAATGCCTTAATAGTGGCGACTTGTTCAAGTTAGACAATTTCTTTTTTCTAAATGAATTATCATTCTGCACGCAAAAACAAGTGCTTCGGCTAAATGGGAATGTACCAGAGTTTGTAAACTCGTGAAGTTTTAATTATCCTCACACTTGTTATGAAAATGGATTTATTTATGACAAACACCTGTTTTGTTGTTATTAATCTTATTTAGCTGTAGCTGTTACTTTCAAGTTTGCTACTATTAAACTAAATTAAATACTATTTAATATTAAATTAAAACTATCTCAACTCGTTAAAAAGCACTTGTAGAATGTAACGAAGAAATAGCCAGAAAGTGCACACACACACATAAAAACTGTATAACATAACTGTACGGCATAACGAGTGATCAGATTTTGGAATACATGAACGAGCACGGAAGCCGTGGCGGTTGGGGGCACTCAGTTCCGGAACCCCACACTCCTTTGTTTCTGTCAACCAACCAGACATTCAACCCGATGTAACAACAGAATGCAGAACGAAGTTACCAGTCGTGCCTGACACCATGTTGCCCATCCAACCCAACCCCCGCCACCTAAGGAACGAAGAAAAAGGAGCCGTATAATCATACTTAAGGAATTTAGAGACTACCACAACTAGAAAGAGCATTCCAAGAGTTAACGACACGGTCTCTGAAGAAACGATGACGTACGTTTTAAACGGGAGTGAGATCCTTGCAACGATGTTCGTGGCCCCTGCTGTTACGATTGCACGGGAGGAAAAAGGAATTGGGTTTCAGACGGATATGACAATACAATATATGGAAAACTAAGATTGCGTCACCACGTTGTAACCTGACTCCGACTGTAGTTAAAGCTACATACTGCTTGCCTTATATATAACCTTCCGCCTGCCTTATAACAGCTACGCGTCGATCGTATGCGCGCATTTATCATATAGTCAAGGTCAACGAGACAGTAACTTCGTTCCATGCAGCGAAAAACGTAGCTACTATCTCAGTTGGCATTGTGCCTAATAGAGCAGCGTGAACGCATTAATTGTGTCGTTACAAACCGGAATGATTCTCATATTTTAAAATCGCAATTTATAATTTTCTAGGCTAGTGTCTTATAATTTTGCTTCGGCGATCTATTGGAATAATTAATTTTAATTTTTACCGCCTTAGTCTTTTATATTTTTGATCTCATGGTAATTATTAGAAAATTAGTACATGTACACATAGAGATGAAACGTCACGATTATTGTAAGGGAGCAATGCATCATATAATTACGGGTCGTTCTTAAATATAGTTAACAATATTCAACAGAAAATCTCCTAGACGCCACATTTTAAAACGGATTTTTTTAGCAAGGGAAAGACTAACGGTAAGTAAATAGACCTTTGGGGCCGTACTTGATGTGGTGGATCGAGAAAAATGGCGCTGGGTAGAATATCCCTTTAAACCGAGGATTTGGAGCCGCAACCATAAGGTTGTGTTCTGAACGCTTGATACCATTTCGTGAGTCATCGTTGACAACGTTCAAGTTTGTGCAGCTCAGTCGGATAGCAAGGTCGAACAAGCTGGGAGCTGTATTCGAAAGTTGGCCTAATAGGAGGTGGGGAAAAGAGTGGGGAAAATTGTTTGATTGACATCTATAGTGAACATTTAAAAAAAATAGTGTAATGATCCCTTTTGCAAACCTTTGTAATGGTATGGTCAACATTATGGTCCATCGTATTCATGTTGAATTTTAGAGATTACCACTCTTACTTTCAAAATTGTAAACAAGTAATAAGTTTGGCAAATAAGACGTTTCCACGACAGCACGTCAGACTATACGACAATTTCGATCTCGAGGTAATTATCGGTGATCGATTACAATTTCGAATGCATGCGTTGAGCGTTAGTGTTAGATTTGGCATTTAAAAATATTGAATCGCGCCCATAATTAGTGACCAAGTTTGATGAAATTTAGATTTGGTCACTAAATTTTAAAGGAAAGTTTCTAGGTATCATAGTTCAGGAAAATCGGTTTAGCTTTTTTGAAGTTGTGTTATCCGTAGGAACGGACACGCGGACAGAACGACTCTAACGGCGCGTTTATGCAACGACTTATGCGCACATTTTAAGCACACAGTTTACGCGCTCATTTTCTCGCTCAAAAGCTTTTAGGGCGCATTTGCGTAACGACTCGCCTTCGCCTTCTCGCAGCTAGAAGTTAGAAACCATCTGAAATTCCAATATGACGGCGGTTTTAGCTCTGCCGGTTCGCAACGACAGCAGTCAATATGCGAGTCCAGAAGCGATAATGAAAATAGTTTTGTCAGGAGTGATTCTCTATCTTATTGTCGGGGACTATAAGACTGCAAGCATTTACTCATATGATGTCAGATTTAGCTAATCCGCGTAGCGTTGTTACCATGACAACCACACATTTGCCCTCGCGATTAAATTCTAGCTGCGAGAATGCAAAGGCGAGTCGTTGCATAAACGCGCCCTTACTTAGTTAATCAAGACACACGCTAGTGTGTCGCCGCCAAGTAGACGTTTTATTGTTGTTGAAGCTTAATTATTAGAGCGTAATTGTTAGAGTGTAATTGTTGTCATATGTTTCAGCATACTGGTCCCTAGGGCTTCGGGCTTAGGGCTTCGGGCAGATGACCAGGAGTGGTTAACGCTCGTTAAACCCTTTAAACCCTTTTTAGCATTCTGGTGTAAATTCCCCATGCGGTAGAAATCTTTGCAAATCGTTTGAATCAGCTGTCTTGGGTCTAGTAACAAAGAAAACGTCAACACAAAATGTGGGAACGTGTTCTTTATGGAGAAAATGTGCCCTCAATAACGTTGAGTGAGACTAGTGACTAGTGACTAGTAACTAGCTAATCGCCAGGCTCCCATGTTAATTCTCATAGGGTATAAAGCACCTCTACAGCTCATTAGAAAAAGTTGCCAGATCTAAATTTCGGCAGACAGGTAAAGCGTCATACGGGGAGGTGCTTTTTTCTAAAATGGGGGTTGCAGCTAGAAGCACGTGGCCCACGCTCGTAAGTGCAAAATTATTGTTGTTACCATTGTTTGTATTGTCAACCAACAGTAGATTATAACATGCTTAAGTGTTACACGCTTATCGTTTAAGTACTTAATTGTCAGAATGCACTGTTTTTGCAAATAGGTGGTTCACTAAGAGACAGAATATCTTTATCTTTTATTGCAAAAGTTTGGTCTTTTTTTTTTTTACGGTACACGAATCCAAACTGAATTATCTGCCCCACCGCGATAAAAGGGACAATTTTGTTGGAAAGAAGATTAAGAAACAAAATGCACATCGTCAGCACAGGTGGGAACGTGTTCTTTATGGAGAAAAAGTGTCCTCAATAACGTGACGCGGACATTTTATTTTATGTAGACTTACTGTTCTTGCAGTCTAGTGTAAGTGGCGAGTAATTTTCAACAGCTGGGAGTAGATTAGTTTTAGTAATCTTCATCTGCCACCAGAATATTAGAACTGTATGAACATTTACCATTCCGTGAGTTTGTAGTATGTATTCATGATTGAATGATTAATGTTAATTGCGGGAGGGCCAAGTGAAGGGGGATGCGCTGATTGAGTGAGCGAAGCGAAAACCAAAACTGGTAAAAGAGAAGCCGCCAAGTTTCCAAAAAGGGTCGGCCTTTCAAAGTAGTGATATCATTCAACCAGGAAAGACCGCCAAGGTTAATCATATTAGCCAAGTTAATCGCACGGAATAATACTTTAGACGTTAAATGAAAACTTGAAGATTGCTACTAGCAATCTTCTAGTTTTTATTTAACTTTCAAACTATTAGTAGGTGCGATTAACTTGGCTAATAGGATTAACCTTGGCAGCCTTTCCCTGGTTGAATGATATCACTACTTTGAAAGGCCGACCCTTTTTGGAAACTTGGCGGCTGCTCTTATACCAGTTTTGGTTTTGGATGGATATTAAATTATCTGGTTGCTTCTCGCTGTTAACGTAACGTGTGGCTTTCGAGTTGTCTATAACCATGGCAACGAGGCGTGCGGAGATACTCTACTCGTGGCTCGCGACACGAAGTATGATGCACGCTTTATGACGGCGTCGATTTATGACAACAATAAAACAATCCTGCTGCAGTACAACATTGCGGACTGAATTCTGAATGCTAGCATTCGACGGTTTGTTTTCGATTCGACAAACTGAAAATATGTCCAACGTTGGCTTTTTATTTCTCACTGCGTGACGCAATGTTTTCTACCAACATGTGACCACCGCTATAAGCTCTTCTTTTTGTGAAAATAGGCTAGTTTAGGAAACAGCGAAAAATGACGAAACATTTTTTTTAGCACGGCTTAAAATTATTGCTTTACTTTGTTCATTAGCCTTATTGCTACTCATACCGCAGTTAATATTCTACGAACTGCCGCAGTCCTTTAGTGGAAACTGGAAACTCGTTGTAAATTAATAACGACAGACTAGCAAACAGCTTTCGGTGAGCGAGGTCTTGTTACAGAAATCCGCCCTAATTGGTGGTTCTCACTTTGCGAATAACGCCTAAAAACAATCTTTACTGAAAAAACCCTTTCATCTCCTGTCTTCAGCATTTATGCGCCGTAATTTAACGACGAGGAGGAAGTCTTTAAATAACTTGTCGTTTAGAATTTCCTCTTTGAAATAGAGTAGCAACCTTTTGCCATAAAAGATTCGGGCTTTCACGCATCGTTACCAACCCCCCTCCCCTTCCCCTCCCCAAGCACCTTCACCGCCTTCGTTTCTCCCTTACGGTTCACCTCATCATTCAGCTTCACCATTGTTTCGTTCTTTTGTTTGCTTTTGGGCCTACATGCTCCCAACGGTGAATCCGGTGGAATAGTAGATGACTGAACGACTGAATGAATGAGTGGCGACTTTCTGAAGCTAATGCCCCTCCCCCTACCCAGTCCCAATCATACCCCCCCCCCCCAACCCCTCTCCCTCTGTCCCAACCGAACTTGCCTAGGAAAAATCAAATTACCGTCTACGCGCTTGACTTAGCGTGGAAAACACGGGAAAAGCCGAGCTACGGGCGGACAAAAGTCCACGGAATCAGAAACTCAGACTATACCCTCCGTCCAATCTCTCTATAGCGGTGGCAAGCGAACCAATTGGTCGCGAACTCAAGAAAGCAATAGGAAAAAAGTATTAAAAAAAAATAGTCTTCCCGCCGATCGACAAAAGCGTGCCACCAACGTTTTCGTTTCCGTTAAAACGGTCTCGCCAAAATGGAGGGCTATCGTATCCCCGTCTGGTTTTTGTATCTCTAAAACTTTTTTTTTTTTTTTTTTGGCTTCGCTTTTTCTTCTAAGGAAGTGTAAATGACGAATCGTGCCACGCCCTTACACCACCCATCCGTTTAGATGGACTCGGCCAACTCCTTTTCTTACCTCCTTCTCTCGCCCAGCTTTCTTTCGGTTGGTCTTTTTTTTTTCGGGATTCGTTTTCCCGGTTCCGTTTTGATTTACTAGACGGACGCAAGTCCAGTGAAATCGATTTTGCTTTTACGTCAAACCAGTAACGTGGCAAAACCGCCAAAATAAGAACGACGTGGTAAGCAATAGGACATGCGTAAATTAGGGTGCGTTTACGAAACGACTCGTCTTTGCAATCCCGCAGCTAGAAGATTTAATCGCGATGGCAAAAGTTTCGTTGCGATGGTAACAACGCTACCTGGATTAGCTAAATCAGAAATCGTTTTTGAGTAAATGCATGAAGTCTTGTAATCCGTGACAATAAGATAAAGAATTCCGCTTGACGAAGCGATTCTTCCAGTCACTTATTGACATATTCACATATTCACATATTGACTGCTTTCGTTGCGATCCGGCAAAGCTAAAACCGCCGCCATGTTGGAATTTCAGATGATTTCTAGCTTGTAGTTGCGAAAAGGGGAGGGCGAGTTGCTGCATAAATGCGCCCTTATCTGTGGAAGCGGCAGCCGAGTGTTGAAAACATTTAGTTGTTAGAAGTAAACAGACCAAGAACAGTTAACAGTTGCGTACCCGAAGAGGGAAGAGGGAGGGGGGGGGGGGGAAGGAGAGACAAGAAGAAAGAGGTCAAGTAAACCCCCGAACCGAAATTAACAGTAAAATACGATAAAAGTAGAAAAATAAGGCACCTATTGCAAATGAAAAATATTTAAAAATTGGTACTTTAAGGCCCTGAAATTGCTGAAAATGCGTTGTTTTAAAGGGGTTCCACAGACTTACCGCACCGCCTTCCGTCCTCATACCCCTTTAGATAAATTCTTGGTCTCAATTTTGAATATAAATGTTGTGTCCCCCCCCCCCCCCCATTCGCCACATAACAGAAACCCACATAAGCCATTGGCTGTTAGCAATAAATAAGAGTTGAATGGAGTTTATTGGAGTTTACTGATGAGTTTATTGAGCCTCACATACCGTACAAAAAGTACCGCATGTACCCGCACCCCACAGGGGCTACTGTTCGCGTGTGGCGTTCTTTTTAGCTACGTATAAAAAAAAATGATACGCAATAATACCAACAGGTGAGTCTGGTATACCAAACCTTACAGCTTGAGGCAGTATACAAATATTCTTGCTCATAAAGAAGAGGAAGGCGCGTATTGTCAACGCAGCTGCGTATAATTTGATAGACGAGAATAAGGGGCGGGAGGAATTGAGGCCTAATGGTGCGTCGACAGCTACGTTTTTAGCGCTAACCTAAGTCACAGTGCAGTGGTCACTGCGTCACACATCACAGAGATGTTAAACAAACCCCAAATCTAGATTTTATCGTACATCTGTACCTCCTGCAAATATTTTAAAATGCCGGACAAGCAGACTGGCTCATCGGGCCGTTGACGAGCTATGTCTCACGGAAGATGGAAACGGCAAAACTACGTCTTGAATAGTGGTAATTTAAAGGGCATTACATCCATTTTGATATGCATGCTTTACTTTTGGATAACTTACACAATCACTAAACACAAGAATTACGGTAAGATACGTTACGTACGTCCGATACAACAATTTAATTATTGCATCACGAAAACACGATACGGAGACCGCCATTGTTTTGCTGGAACGCGCAGAAATTAATGCCAACAGATGTCACTTTTCGATTTCGACTCGCAGCCGTTGAGATAGCTCTATTGGCTGTGAGAGCTCAGGCGTCCGAAGGCCTTATCTGGCCACTACAACTGTCGGCCAGCTAAGGCCGTCAGACACTCGAGCTCTCACAGCCGATACAGCTAAATGTCAAAATGGATGTAATTGCCTTTTAAGCCTTTTAAGACGTTTACTGTACGCCACGTGGAGAATAGTATACGTCGTCATTTTCTTCTGACATTTCTTTAAAGTGTCGAAACTGGAGAACAAGGTCTGCTTATTTGGGAACTTTAATCGAAAGCAGGGTGAACCAAAGTCTTTCACAACACATTGAAGATCAATGAAGAAGGAGGTGTAAAGAAAAGTGAATTTTTTGAGAACGCACAAATGCTACATTAAAAAAAAAGGCTTTGCAGCATGTTGGTCAAACTTAAATTTGTCGTCAGTAACAACGCCAAGGTCCCGTTCTGAAGTACTAACAGTAAACGCAGCACACTACGCAGCGTTAAGAGAAAGACGTTTATGGGGAAATGATCGATGGATTCCGGATTTAAATCCCTGAACTGATTTCCGGTTTGAATACCTTCCCTTACTAGACTTTTTTCTTCTTCAAAAAAAGTTTGATAAGATTAGAACAAAGAAAGCTTTGAGTTCCTTCAGAAAACTAAGGTTGAGTGCAAATAAACTGAATTAAAAAAAAATTGTGACATCAGATCTGTTAGGTCAAGGACGCAGTATTCCATATCTATCCATTCAACTTGTTAAATCATTTGACAATTATAAGTTCAGTGGATGAGTTTATTTAAGAATATCTGACATCTAGAAAAAGGAAATTTATTCCCTTTTAGGATGGGCAGAACTCTTGAACTTGGTTAGTTCTGGCCGTAAATGAAGGGGGCTGATTATTCCCTACCGACTTTGTGTACCTCCGATTAAAATTAGGCTTATGATTTTAAAATTTAAAATTGGAATTTTTTTCAATTTTACGCCTTTAAAACGTCAATCTTATTTGGTGTTCAATGTTTTAGGCAAAAGGAGCATTCTTACCTCAGGGCCAATGTGCGTTCAAAATTTAATCTCAGGCTCATTCACAGAACTCAGAACCAATAGCTCTCTCGGCAATAACGGTATTCACATTCCCCACCTGCCTTAATATGCATGAATCCCTCCACAATCACAAAATTTAGTCATCCAGAGGAGTTGTATACTACATTAAATGTGACGCATGCATATCTATTTACGTGGTACAGTGCCAGAGGCCACTGGGGGTCCGTAAGTGGGATCATGGACGGGCCCTATCCCGAGATAATAAAAATATGCCATTGTGAAACATGCCACAACTACAAACCGCATCAGTAAGCCAAACTCGGATCCTTTACAAAGAACCAGTGGATAAAAAAAAAAAGACTATAATTAAAAGCCTACACAATCACAGTAAATTCCGCAAGAGCCATGAACATTATCAAAAATTTTCCTATACACCAAAGGTGGAAAAATTTTTATGAAGATTTGCACGTCAACATGATTTAATGACGTTATACGTCATTGACGTCACTTATCAACATGGCCACCACCAGATTATGTACTAAGGGCTGGTTCCACCCTGTTTTTACTGTTTTAATTTATTTGTAAGTATGTTGGGTAGAGTACTTTTTACTGTAAAACATTCTGTATCACACTCATTGTATTGTAACGTTTTACAGGTGAACAAGACACCAATAATGTGTGGAAAATTAAAATTCTTGCAGTGTTTTTTGCGTTCTCGTGCGCTTTTACCCAGTCAGGGGTCAACTATTGTTTATACCTCAGCCACTCACAAAGTCCATCAACTTTTTTCTAAATTAACAATAAATCACAAGATAAAATGTTAACTAATCTAGACAGGTAACATTAAAGACCAAGACCTTCTGAGAATGCCAGATTACTCGCTCTAGAGTACGGGATATGCTGGGTTCGAGTCGCTGTGTATCTTGTGTCCACACAAGGCCAGTCTTTAACGCAGACTGTCTAGCTTCGTTGGCAGCACTTTCCTCGTATGTATCTGTAAAATCTTCGATTTGCCTTCAGAAACAAACCGCAAATCTATGGTTTAAAAAATATTTAAGCTTGATAATGAGATATTTTGCACAGTATCACTTCTTTGATATCTGATGGTCCCCAAGTAATACATCAAAGCCCAACCACGTTTTCATTCCTGTTGGTTGACTCACGGTATTCTTTCCTTTTTATAGCTTAAAAGTTGGTGAGAAAAAGGCTTAGCAATAAACAAAGAACACAAAGAAGCCAACTTCGTGCTCTTTGTGTTTATTAATCAATTAGGGTGGAGGCGCGTTTGGAAATAGATGAATGATCGTTAGGGAAAACTTTGTTCAAACTCCCATCATTAATCAGCCTTCGCTCGCTCACAAATAAATGTCACGTCCAATCAGCGTGAAATCCTACAAAGCAGCATTACGCTTACATCAGCAGGACTATCTCGCACTTAACAAGTCTTGTCTTTTTATTGGTCTGATGGCTCTTGCCTCATTCTTCAATGGCGCTTGTGACGTAAATGCGCTTCGGTCTTTTTATTACGCCAGAAATCTGGTATCTTGTGATGTGAGCACTAATACACTGGTGGTTGGATAATTCGGTGGAGCATGGGCTTCAAGGCCGACGGTCCTAGACACGTAAACGAAGGAATCCTAAGGAAAACGGGAATAAATATAGGGAAGATGGAAAATGAAGAGTACTAGCCACAATATACTGAAGACGCCCAGCATCTTGTACAAAAGAGACGAACATACGAGCTATACCGGGTGTCCCAAAAGTCAGAAGTCACCCCAATAACTTTATCCCCATTCCCATTATGTATATTTCAAATTTAGGTCCACCAGATGTGCCACTATGGAGGGGGGGGATGGGGGCACCACCTGCCCTACCTCATGAATGGGTTGATTACTTGATTACTAACTACGTGTTTTCTTTCGTGTGGATTTCTACGTGTGGATTGTAAAAGTTATTGGGGTTACCCTTGACTCCCGGTACACCCGGTACAGTATCCCTAACAACACACGATGTCCATTGGATGTCCGTCCGACAGTGGTCCAAAATGTACACATGTAGTCTGTTCCAATTTTGAGACTTCCAGAAGACTAATACCAGTAAATAAATGGTTAGATTGGTAACGAAGCGAGTGCTGGAAGAAATGAAAATACGAAAAATGAATCACATTTTTGGACGACCTATGTCTTTTTTTATTGGGGGGGGGGGAGACGTGCCTTACTTTCCCTTATCGGTGTTACGATCCTCCAAAGGCCTTTGTTCAAATGTTTTTTGATTTTGTTTTATGGATTTTCTTTTTTGATTCTGTACACCAAAAGGGCAAGAAGGCAAAGGAAAAGGACAAAGGGGGGGGGGGGGGGGAAAAAAAGGGGGGGGGGGGGGCTGTTCAGCCCAAACAGCCCCAATGCAGGGGCGCCCTTGCTTTATCCATAAAATTAACTTTGATCAGGTGACTGATTGTAGTTCGTTTGGATCTTTAGTCAGAGTTCCCGCCAGCCGGGAGAACCTAGAAAACCTAGGGAATTTAAACTACGTTTGAAACTCGGGGAAAACTCGAGGAATTTTATGTTTTTTCATAAAAAACCTGGAAGCCTCAGGAAAAAAAAACCAAAGCCACGCTTTAAGGTGTAGGTCTAAGTGCATTAAACATTGTGGTAAAATAAAACGCATCCTTGAACTTCTGTGTTACACCTACAAGTTTATGGGCTACTCATTTTGCACTCACAGTGAGATGTAAAACTGGTAAAATGTGTGGACAAATTTCCTTCCTGAAAGTTTGGCAAATAACTTGGAAATTAACACCAATTACCGTGGAAAACCTAGGGAAATTACTTCAGTATTTTGGTGGGAAGCCTACTGGTGGTGTGTAGTTGTTAAGAAAAGGTGACGTTAGCGATGGTTATAATTATGTCGATTTAAGATAGGTATTTTATTCCGAGCAAATAACTGGTGGTTATAAAGAAAATAATTTTAAACCAAGGTCCAAAATTGGTCCTGAACTAGACGTAACCTGTACCCACCGGATCTGAGTCGTGTTCAGATCCAATGGACTTATAATGGATGTATTTTTTGGTTCAGTTGGACCTAATTTGGACCTGACGTTTTCGACGTTCTGGTGTTCTTGACGTCAACTTCTGTCTATTGGACGTTGTGCATCGTTACGGACGTTAGCCAGTTTCCGTATAGGCGAACTAGACTGCAGCCTAAGGCGTCGATGCCTAGGGGACGCCAGAGGAAATCTTGCTTTCAGTTTCCCCTCTATCAAGTGAAAGGGAAAAATAAAACAGTAAAAACAATAAGCGCTGGAAGAGGCTCCGATAGAGCGCCGGTAGAGCTCTGGAAGAGCGCTGGAAGATCATCCCTGGAAGACGCTGTTCAAATTTTGGCAACGGTCAGACTTTTGTTTCGATGTATTTCCTGGTTTCTTAAACTGCTACGAGTATACGAGCTAAGTTAAACTTTCCTCTGCCTTAGTTATTCCATTGTTGGATTACTGTGATACAGTTTATTTTAATGCCACCAAATCCTCCCTCAATCAGATTCAGAGGATTCAAAATGCGTGTATACGTTTCATTTTTAATCTTAAAAAGTTGACGGTGTAAGAGATTATCTTAAAACTATCAAGTGGCTCCCCATGACTCAGAGGCGTTCTTTGCATTCTCTCACAATTGTGTACAAGTCTCTGCATTACAAAGAACCATTTTATTTGTTTACCTTATTTAATTCTGCACTGGCTGATCACAGTTATCCAACAAGATTCAGTCATGGCCGCCCCTTCACTCCCCCTCGCTGTCGCACTACTAAATACCAAACGTCCTTTCTGGTTCAGAGCATGAAGTTATGGAATGATTTGCCCGAAGTCATTAAATCTTGTTCTAGTGTTGGAACTTTCAAAGCTCAATTATTCCGTCACTTGTTTAATTCATAACTTGGTCACCATCCGTCTTCCACTCTTTTTCTTCCCTTTTTTTTCTTTTTTTTCCTTCTGTCTTCCCCCTCCCCCAACCCCCACTGTATCCCATCTTCTTGTTTATTTTAGTTTTTGCTATTGTCTGCTGACATTGTACATAATTACATGATGGTTTGGGTTAGGTGTAAGAATGGGCCCAGCGCCTAAACCTCGCCCTTTGTGGCACAATCAATTTTTATTCTTGAATTTTGTCGATCTTTGTACTTTCACGTGCTACAATAAAGTTTATTATTATTATTATTATTATTATTATTATTATTTTTATTATTATACCTTCGTCGTATCGGAGAAATTTCCCTCCTCTGGTTGCATGTCCAGAATACATTACCCTGCGGAAAACATAACGCACACGGTATTATGAAATAACGAAATTACGATCTCCTACTGCTTTTGTGATGGCAAAATTGAAAATGTTTCTCCTAACTGCGAGGCATATAACTGAGTTCTGCAGATCACAGCTTCTCGACCGAGCGAGAAACGCCATAATACATTATAATCTGTATTGTCATTTACATCTCACACCAATTCCGGCATATACGGCAAGAGAACCGAAGCAAGTGAAAGAATCAACACAATTCTTTACGAACGCGTCTGGGTAGCTCTGCCACCACGAGCGAGATTTGCTGTAGAAACGATGAAAGAATTAGCCACTGCGTTGTTTCAAAGCGTGCGAAATTGGTATTAATAGTGGGTTTTTTTTTTACCATTTTTATTTATTTTCTGCATTCTTCATATTAAAAGACTCACACTACGGTATACAGAGCAAATGGCTCTGTGCTGTTCATGTAGTGCTCGGGGTCAATAGCCCTGTAGATCGGGATCCTTTATCGCAGCTGCTAAAAATCGAGTTTGCCATTAAACGGAAAATCTGAATATGTGAAGTAGAATGTTCATCTTCGAACTCATGTATTTCAAAGCAGAAAATGAAAAGGATTACAGGATGGTGCAAAAGTCTGGAGAAGCCTACTGCCATTCCAAATCTACTAAGAGGATAACCACGAAAATATACATACATATACTATGGGTCGGGGGACATGTAATGGTGTTAGTTTAAATGACCTTGGAATGTTCGTTCAAGGTCATCACAATGCTAAATTTTGAACTACACGTCATAGAATAGTGGTGTAAATTGGAAAGTTGTAGAGAACTGTAAGCCAATACCAAAGCAAAAAAAAAAAAAAAACAGAATGAAAATCGGACCATTAGGGAAGGATTCAGACAAGTTAGTCGTAATAGCTTCACTATGTCTACATGATGTACAGCAGAGAAGGCGCCGTACCAAACAGTATCGCAGTAGTACCGGATACAGATAAGGTTTTTTTTTCTTACCTATCCTGAAACGTGTGGTGAGTTTTCCACAAAATAGGAAAGTGGTTTCCTGAAGCATACA
>JAHWFP010237825.1:0-12351 GCA_023313725.1 Lithobius niger
AAAGTCGTTACTTCAATAAATAACAGGTGACTTGAAATAAAGTATGCTTGCTTGTCATAGCAAAATGAGCACCAAGTAACAACAAGAAATTGATTGTAACTTATCCAGCTAGTAGATAGGTATAGAAGGTATATTTATATCCAACTTTTATTTATACCAACTTTTATTTATGCCAACTTTTACGTAATTCCGTGCAAGAATAAACGTGCGGACCCACACGTAAATTTGAAAACTGCTCACCACTTCTTGTTGTTCTTGTTCTTAGCTGACACGGTTTCAAAAAAAACTACTGCACCTACCTAAAATCTGAAACATGATCTGAGCCAGAAATTTCCTTGGGCTTCAACCTCACAGAGACCACTTCTTCCGATTGGTCGAGCCGTTCCGGAGTTACGGGTCCCAGAACGATCATTTTGATTGTTTTACATTGTTTTAGGGAACAATGCCACTCAGCAAACTCTAGATCCATTCTTCGTGCACGTGTTGTCGATTGTTGAAGGCAAAATGAAAGAATCCGTGCGTACGGTTGTGGACCACAAAAGGTTAAAGGGTTTAACGAGCGTTAACCACTCCTGGTCATCTGCCCGAAGCCCTAAGGCCCTATGTCTGCAACAGCCAGATTCCCAGGCGGTCACCCACCCAAGTATCAATCCAGCCCAATGCTGCTTAACTTCGGGGATCTGACGAGAACCGGTGTTTCCAGCACTGCAAGGCCGCAGACCACGGATCCTGCAAGGTTGTGGACCACGGATCCTGCGAAATAATGAATGAAAGAATCCGTGTTTTAGCTAAACGATCTCTCCTCATTAAAAAGATGCGGCTTATGCTTGGTTGGTTGGTTGGGGATGATCATCTTCTCCTCTGAAAGTAGATGGCTACAAATATGAGAAGTTTGCCAAAAGAAAGCAAATTAACCCGTTCGTTGTGTAGGCGTATTTTCAAAGTCCGAGCTGGGTCCTAAATGACCGAAATTAATAAAAAGTGACCATTTGCAACAATCAGCAACAATCACCCAACAATGCCTCAACAATGCATGACGTCATGATTGTTGCCACATTTTTTTCGTGGAAGCCTCGAAGCCGTCCAGAACGTCCATCAACAATGGTCTGGCGTCCACGGACCAACGAGGCAACAATCTCAGGTTAATTCTCAATAACAATCAGTAAAGAAGCGTAGCTTTTCGCAGTACTATTTTATTATCCCTTTTAAAATTGGAGTCATTTACCGACTCTATATAACAACTGACAAATCTAGGACAAGAGAATAATCGTTTAGCACCAACACTAAGACAGAAAAAGATTAAATGCTAAATACTAAATTACGTATAGAAAATATATTGACACCAGAAAGGGGTGCCAGGAATACTTTTACGTGTGCGTTTGTATCATTTTAAACAACAATATTCGAGCATTAGTTTTTACGTAAGGCCATCAGCCAGTTCCCTCCTTATTTGTGCTAAAACACGAGCAGCCTTGGATAAGAGTTAGTGTCTGGTGTCGTTGTGTAGGCATAATTTGCATTCAAGCCGTGGCGTTTTCACTTGAATTCTGCAGCTGTTTCGCCAAGTGAGGGGTCATCAGGAAGTGAAGTGGCAAGGAACCAATGGAAAAATCTTCACTAAGCAGGATGTAAAGAAAATTTTTTTTTTTAAATAAGTGAAACAAGAAAAACCCAGGTGAAGTGTAGAAGTAACACAAATTACAAGTGTTGTGTGTTTCTTGGTGTAACATTGATTAGGTAGCGTTGTTGAGGAAATGTGTGCGCTGATTGAGTGAGCGAAGCGAACGAAAATCGGCGTTTGTCATCAGAAACAGCACTTTTCCTAAATACAGTTAGTAAGTAGTAGGCTACATATTTATTCAGTAATAAAAATTAATCTGGTGAATCTTATTAAATGTGGCGAATGAGTATAAACAAAGAGAAAATAAAGAGTAGATAAGTAAATAATAATTTGTTGCGGGAGCAACAGGACACGAAAGGACAATGAAGTCACTGACAGCGAGCCTGGTAGATAGCGTACAATTAAGGGAAAAAATAGAAAAAGAAACTGTACATGTGTCGAGAAATGGGCAACACCAAGACTATAGCGCGACACCAATGTAATTACAAAATTGTATAAAGCATGGAAAATTATATTGCCAATTGTCAACTGTTGGAAGCAAAAGAAGCCATAACACACTAGTTACGAAATAAAGTTAAAACCAACATGGTTTACGTTTCAAGAATCTCGACAGATTTTGGTTGTTTATTTCCGTACGGAATTTATCAATGGTAGCAGAGGAGACAGCAGACGCGGGCAGAGCATTCCAAACCTCAACCACACGATGGGAAAAGAAGTTTACACGACAGTTTAAGTGTGCTGGTTGACTTCTGAGTTTAAGTGAATGGCCGCGTGTCAAGCACATATTATTGTGCTCAAAAAAGGGAGTGCCAGAGGAAGTTTGTCATGGATAATTTTAAAAGTCAAAATCAGATCCGTCTTTAGGCATCGAAGTTCAAGTAATTCCAATCTCGCAGACCGTAAGCGCTCAATGTAGGTGAGATTTCGTAATCCTGGTAAGGAATTCGTAAATCTCCGCTGGACAGACTCAACTCTATCGATGTCCTGCAGCAAGTAAGGCGACCAAACCGGGCTTGCATATTCCAGGATAGGACGCACAAAAACTTTGAAGGCCCAAACTTTGGTTTCAAGGTCGCAAGCCGAAAAACAGCGGTTTACAATAGCTGAGCGTTTAAATGCTGTTGCAGTGATTTGGGACAGAAATTTTTACATGCATGTATGACTTTTGGATCACTTACACAATAACTAAACACAAGAATAGCGGTAAGAATACGTTACTTACGTCCGATATTACAATTTAATTACTGCATCACCAAAACACGACACAGAGATCGCCATTGTTTTGCTGGAATGCTCAGAAATTATTGCCGACAGATGTCACTTTTCGATTTCGACTCGCAGCCGATTGAGATAGCTGTATTGACTGTGAGGAGCTCAAGCGTCTGACGGCCTTAGGCCACCCGCGCACTGAACGTATTGGCCGCGCGGCCAGGTTGCTGCAGCCAATGAAAATGATTAGTGTGTGGTTTTACACAAACGGTAATCATTCTGATAGGCTGCAGCGACCTGGCCGCGCGGCCAATTCGCTCAGTGCGCGGACGGCCTTAGGGCCACCGCGCACACAGCGGCTCGGCCAGGTCGATGCAGCCAACGAGAATGCTTACGGTTTATGTAGCACCGCGCACTTGGCCGCAGCGGCCGACGAGTCGCCGCGACCACTGGGATCCCGAGCGGCGTGCAGGCGACCAGGTGGCCGCGGCGGCCAGATGTTTGCGTACGCTTCAACAGAGTGTAGCGCACTGGCAGTTCAAGCAAGAGCGGCCAATCGTCTGCAGGCGTCATCGTAATCAATTTCGTAGTGTTGTTTACGTCAGTCCTAACGTGTGCTCGCGTTTGCTTTTCTTTATCTTTGCACCCAGAATTTTTTTTATTTTCTTTTGTTTCGTCAGTTAATACCACATTGCTGCTGTTTGCTCCGCGTTCATTTTCGTGGCTTGATCAACAAGATTCGAGGAAAAAAGGGTGACGTCACCTGGCCGCTGTAGACGTGGTCGCTGCACAAGTCGCCGGGTTTTGTAGCCGCGCGACCACTGGCTGCGCGACCTAACCGCTCAGTGCGCGGTCGGCCTTAGCTGGCCGGCAGTGTAGTGGCCAGCTAAGGCCGTCAGACACTTGAGCTCCACACAGCTATCTCAATCGGCTGCGAGTCGAAATCGAAGAGATCCGTCTTTCGGCATTAAATTCTGCGTGTTCCAGCAAAACAATGGCGACCTCCGTGTCGTGTTTTGGTGATGCAGTAATAAAATTGTTATATCGGACGTACGTAAGGTATTCTTACCGCAATTCTTGTGTTTAGTTATTGTGTAAGTGATCCAAAAGTCAAACATGCATGTCAAAATGGATGTAATTGCCCTTTAAAGCTAAAACAAACGCTGATTTGCGTTCGCTTTGCTCACTCAATCAGTGGATTCTCTGATTCATTTCACCATTACTTCATTCGTGCTTGGGTTGTTTTCCACCATGTGCACTGTTATTCAGTAAACGAAATTAAATGGAATCCTAAACCCTCCAACTCTGAATTTTTTTTTTATCGTTAGTTTATATACTGGAATTAAAGAATAATAGGTCACCGAATAAATGTCTGAAGAATTCAGCATCATATAGGACTATCCAGGCCTATCCAGCACTTGCTAGCCCGTTTTTGCTCATTTTTTCCCGTTTTGAAACAATGTGCCCTTTCTACAGCAAATCTGTCGCGTAGTGGTAGTGCTATCCAGATGAGTGCGGTGTTTGGATTCATTCACCTTTTTCGGTGTTCGCTTGCTTCATATTCTGGAATTACTGTGTAAGATGAATACAGAATACAGAATATAAACTAATCTCTTATTGCGGCCGTTTAATTGCGATCGTCAGAATTTAAATATTTTCCTATCATTTTTTTTCCTAATCATTGCTTTTAGTTTGACAAGTAATACGAAAACCCGAGTAACCGGGTTTCAAACCCGAATACCCGGTTTTCATAACGAGGTCTATGCTTGGAAACCATAAATTCTCTACCTCTCTTAAAGGTATTATGATGTCATATCACGCATGCTCTGCGTTTCACAAAGTGTCCGGTGGCGATGGTTCTCCCCAAGGTTATTAGAAGTTCTCTCAGAGCGTGAGGTGGCGCCATCCCACGACAAAAACATGAAAATGGCCAGCAAAACTGGTCGGTGTGCTCTCAGTCACGCAAACACAACAACGTCTTCTACAACTAACAAACATGTGTTGATAGTTTATTGTAACTCTTGTTGGATTTTCGGTTCACCCAGTGGCGTAACTCGGGGCTTGATGCAATAAATGTGAAGGGGGACCCTATTTTACTTTATTTTCTACTACGATGAAGTTAAATTAACAGCTTAGGAAGGAAAAAAGCTTGAACATTTATTTATTTATTTAACATAGTCGTAGCACCATAAGGCATTGTAACGACATCAAATTTACCACACAAAAAAAGAATAACTCTTAAAACTAAATATTAGTGTGGCTGCATATAGTATACGAGAATGCTGAGCAACTAATCTTTTCTTGAAAGCAATAAAATTCTGATTTTGTACAGTTTCACCTGTTAGCTCATTCCAGTCCTGGATACATTTTGGAAAAAAAAAAGTGGCTAAAACATTTGTTCTGTACTGGAACCTCCTAACCCTTTTTATATGATCATATCGTGCCATGTAGTCAGGGGCGACCAGAAAATCAACAAGATTCAAGATAGTGTTCCCGTGGTAAATCTTGTGGAAGAGTACAAGTCGCTTGTCCTTTCTGCAAATACTCAATGGCTGCCATTTTAGAGTGTTCAGCATGCTTGAAACACATGCATCATATGTAACACCATCCGGGTACCACGACGCTGCACCCCTTCAAGAACATCAACTAAAAATTGAGAATCGGGGTCCCAGACTGCACTGCAGTAATCAAGTTTTGATTTGACCAAAGCATTAAAAACCACCTCTCTCGTATGTGGCGGAGTGCCGCAAAGTATACGGTTGATGAATCTGACTTTGGCATTTGCTTTAGCACACAGGTTCAAAATATGGTCATTCCATTTTAGCTTGTTGTTTATTTGAATTCCCAAAATGGACAGTTTATCCACCACCTGAAGAACACTACCACTCTTTCTGTACTCATTATGGCTGGCCATTATGACGACTCAAGTTGAGCCTGGGCTTTGGAACGAAGTGAGACTAAAGCCCCGATCGCATTTGGCAAAAAGTTGGACTCGGTCTAGTCTTTCATGTCCTGGCCGAAAGCGGGAATTCAAATCCCGATGCCGACCCCGTTTTTTTCAGTATGGACGCGGTCGGTATGCGGGTCCGCACAATCGAAATGTTTTGACGGCATGAGCACTGATAAATAATAGCGAGATAAACAAAAGAAACAATGACAGCGCCGAAAATGTTTTACCAAGAGAAAAATTAACTAAAGTCCGGATCCTGGCCGCGATGTCGGGGTCCAGTTTAGACCGAGTATGGAGAGATGGTTGACGGGTTCTCTCTCTCTCTCGTTTTTTTTTTTTTGCCTAGTTTGAAAGTCGGGACCCAGAGTCCAAACTCGGTATTCGGGATGCAGTGTGCACGCGGCTTATGTGGGTTATGTTCAGCACATCAACGAATCAGTGTTAATCAAAAATTTGCCAGACCGCGAAGCAGAAATGTGTTGTCAGTGGTAGGCGGGCCCCTGGACCTCCATTGGGAGTCCCGTCTAGATGGCTAACGAAGCAACAAACTGCAGTGCCAAGTTAGGGCAAATAATAATAAAAAAAAAAGAGTTCTTTTTGCAGCTGAAATCCGTTTGTTGTTAGTTATTTAGTCTTTTTTTTTTTATTATTAGATTAATTTTCAAAAATATTCGCGGACTTTAAAGACACAATGTTAGCTCCTTTTTTTTTTTTTGTTTTGTTCGTTTTTGCAGGTCGATTTTTTTTTTGTGCGCTGCATTTCATAGGCAAGGAGAGGGAAGCTAAGATCGCTTTTGGCTTGTACAGCCACTGTAGTAACGATGGCACTTCGCTTCCTATGGGTACGCGGAGAAGCCGGTCATTGGCGGTGCTTTTATGACCGGGAAGTAATGCTGTAAAGTGTATGCAGATAATAAGGGGCAGCTCATTCACACGTGTTACAAAGTTTTTTTCTCTTTATCCTGGCCTTCGTTTGTAATGGATTAGTGTGTTTGGTGTTGTGTGTTTGGTATTTATTTGGGTTCAACGCAAGAGATTTTTATTGAGATTAAAGGTGAGCTTGCTACTAGATAAAAATCACACCTCACACTTTCGAGTATAATTTCTGGACTTCTTTAAATCGAGGGCCTTTAAGATTTGTTTTTTTTTTGTCTGTCTGTATACCACTGCAACTGTTAAACACATTATCCGATTCTATTTGAACTTTCTCCGTAGAATATTTATAAATTTAAATTCAAAACATCAATAAAAATAGATAAGGGGCTGGGGTTTTGGGTCATACATAGGCGAAAAAAAAAATATTGATCCATAAAATATACATGTATTTGACTAGCTAAATCACCGGTGGATCCACCGTTTGGAAAATGACGTGGTCAGGTGCATGCGGTGTCAAATTAAGGTTCTTTGAAAACCTTTTGGTCTGGTGCGCTTAGTGAACACTTGTGACATCAGTTTTACTGTAACACGTTATAATGTATAGCGAGGCGCCACTACACGGTGCGCCTTGCAGTTACATGCGCTGCTTGTGTACTCTCTCAATATCCGCCTAAACGTGGCTATTGGCAGAGCGTCAACAGCCAGGTAATGAGCCTGCTCTACTATTCAACCAGTCGGAACCGGTTCATGCCTGTTAGCCTGTCATGTGACGTGAAGGGGATTCCCCTCCCCCCTCCTGGCCAGTATATAAGCTGACCCGCTGGGGACGAATCTTCAGTTGGTGTTGGAGTGGCAGCCTGCCAGCTGTGACTCTTGAGCTAAACTCAGGGCCGGTTCAAGGGGAAAACTTGATGCCGATGCCTAATATGTGATGCTATCTGTGTAGTCCCCTAGCTATGCAGTAAGGAGTGAATAAGAATTGGGCTTGACTCGAAGCTTATCATCCACTGCCTTAGCACCTCACATTACTTAAGCCTAAACAAACCCTTATTTTCGTTTGATTCGCTCTTTCAATCAGCGCATCCCGTGACTCTTATGAGTGACCTGTAAAACCTTGGTTAATTGACATGCTGGCAATTAACAAAGTAGCTGTCTTAATATGTCCCACGAAGTCATTATTAATCCACCCAAAACCAAAACTGGTTCATAGGACTGTGAACGTACATAAGGTTACACCGTCTGTTTAAGATGCTTCAATCCCATTTTTGTACACACTGACTAACAATCGCTGATTTCGTTCGCTTCGCTCACTCAATCAGCGCATCCCCTTCAGTTGTTTTGTTTATCCCTGCAACTTCCCCTCACTTTTTCAAGATTTCGTTCACATTTAGTCATGCAGAAACCCCCGAAGGTCGCTGTTACTAAAACAGCAGAACGCGATTGTTTTTTTTTTGGGGGGGGGGGGGTTATTAACAAAAAACCCATTAGCTCGTGTATGCTCGTATTGTTGCGTAACCACCATCTAACGTGCATCCCTTTATTCTTACGCAATCTACGGAAACGTTAATGTTTCTTTATTTTGTCCTTCGTTACAGTTCAGTTTTTAGTTCGTCCAGGCTTTTACAATAAATTTAAGGACCAGTCTTGATTGTTCAAGCCATTGTTGCTTAAAATCTTTGGTTGCAACTTGGAAAAGAAACGAAATTTAAATTGGCTGGTGGTGAATTTCAAAACCCTCCCACGCATTTGTCCTGACCCCTACAACCCCCAAACCAACAAAAGGTCCATCCTCAGATCACTATGCATCCGTGTGCAAAAGTTCAGGTACGTAGGCCTTCTCAATTTTGCGCTAGCCATGAACAAAAAGTCTATGGGATTTAACATGGGAAAAATCTTATTAGCTGCATAAAAACAACGTTATTGAAGCATTTTTTTCTCTATGATTGGTGGACACTCATCCTTTAAATTTGAGTTTTTATTAATCTCTGACCCTTCCCCTTACATTTTCCACAAGTTGAAACATTTCTGTCGCATTGGGATTTATCCTCAACATGCCAAAATATGCTTTCAATTGCTTACAGTTAACAGACACATGTCTGCTAGTGAGCCGCTTTGTTTGTTTGTTTGTTTATTGAGAGCCAAAAGACCTTAAAGTCATACGCTCTACACTAAATGAACCTTAACCTAACTTATATCTAAGTATAAGTAGTAGTATAAGTATAAGTAGGTATTTCCGGTCTATTTGGATTAGTGAGCCGCCTTTTTATCATTAACAATCAATTTTATAACAATCGGATGTCTACAATGGGATGATGTACTGTTACTTGGCGGCGACACACTAGCGTGTGTCTAGATTGACAGGCATGATGGGTTGAGTTCCTTTTTCGTGCAACAATTAAATGACTTGTTAACTAAAATGACATCGATAATCCAAACTTATAAGTTGTGATGTGGGATGGGTGACGTGTGAGATGTGTGTGATGGGTGTGGTCCTGTTGCTGTGCCATGCGGCTGGAGATGAATGGTAGTAGTGGAAGTGATGAAGACCTTCGGGTAATATATGTATGGTTTTCATTTGGTTTTTGGTCTTGGTTATTTATTTGGTAATTTATTTGGTTATTTGTCGTTTGTTGTTGTTCTTTTAGTTTTTTGTATCGGTGCGCATGGCTGAGGGCCAAGGCACCTTTAAAATCAATCAATCAATCGAAAATCATGTCCGTCACGTGTTCTAATGATCAAATATTAGTGATAAATTCACCCAACAAGCGAAGGGCAAACACATTTGTTTATCACAATAATAGGCCTTTTTTAACTCTTTTAAATACGAAAAGTGTTACAGCATTTCATGCAATAACACGAAAAAATTTAAGATGTACCAATTTTCGTTCCATTTTTTGCCACGAGATGCCGTTGTCAGCAAAGTATGTCATCCTAACTGCAGTTGAAATAATATTTGATTTTCAGATGTTGTGTTTTTCCTTTTTTTTTTTTATCAAATGTTTGTTTTGAAAAATACACGCATACAAGTTAAACTATTAACACACATTCCAACACCGCCATCTAGCGACAAGGAATGGTGCTAAAATTGGTAATTTCCAGATTCTTCCTTTTTACTACATAAAATGTTGCATGCAACAGATTTAAAATTTAAGTTGTTTTTGTAATTTATGAGTCAAAAATCCTGTTTTTCCACTTGGATTTTACCAGCTAAATTATCCTCTATTCGTTGAGGAGCAGATTACCCAGTTTGGTGCGTGCTCCCCAACAACCAACAACAACAAGAGTTTAAAAAAAAAAAGGCCTAATGTTGGCCTTTCACCTTTTTAGTTTTGCCCCCACCATTGAGAGTTCACTACAAAAATCCACTTTTTAAAAATCGACGTCTTTATGCAACGTTTTACAATACAAACTATAACAAATTAATACATATCAAATGACTAACATTGAAACATACAATAAAGATTAAACATAAAAAAACACAACCAGGTTTTTGCATGTAATATCGACGATTGTTTTTCAAAGTATTATTTCATACCATTCAGAATATTTGTGGTAAAATTCACGCCAAATCAACATGACGCCAATCATTACATTCGCATTCACAATCATTCAAAACAGGAATCTTCTCAGAAAACCATCAATGGCAATTATAAAATCGTATAATATAAACACATCGACGAATCAAAATTATTAAAACGTCTCTTGGCCATGTAGTTTGGAGCCCACATGTATGCCAGTCAGACTTGATTTATTGCTAAAGTAAAACTTGAACAAACGTCGCTGTAACAAACATTGCTTTCGAATTAGTTAAAATGGTCATGCGAAATTTACGGATAAAATATTGTTCATAGACTGTGGAGCTATAGTTCAGTGACAATAACGCCATACCGGTGACGAGGCTAGAATCTGGAGCCGGTCGTTAAAACTGCAAGGGGCACCGGCTACAAAACACAACGGCGTCTTTAGTCAAGCCGATGCTGTGTGAGAGCGGATTTTTTAGGCCTCAAAAACTATGTTTTGTCCAATTCTTTATGATGCGAAACCTATATTAAGGTTATAAATCTGAAAAGACAACATTTCATTAGCTGAACACGGCAGCCGCTGCTAACAAATCCAAACCCAAAAACATTGTTGTAGGTTCAATAAACCTGCTCTCACAGCAGTGGCTTGACAAATTACGCTAATATTAGTACACCTTGCAGCTAGCTAAACGAAGCTCCTGATAGCCTCGTTGCCAGTATAGCGTTGTTGTCTCTCTACAGCAAGCTGCTTATTAATAAGAACGAACATTAATGGGAAATCTTTGCTACCAATCGTTGAATGCTTTCAAATCATCCTGGGTGGGACAGGGAGGGTACACATATTTACTTCTAATTTACGAAAAAAAAATGTGAGTCTATTATTTTAGTAATTAGCTGAGAGCTTCATGGTAGTACTAGTGTAATTTGAGAAGTTTTGTGTTGAAGAGGAAATTCGCCATGTTTACACGTACGTTCAGTAATTACCTGTAAATAATAAGCAATTCGGTGAATTTTGTCTGGAAAAGTTATGTGTTCGAGTCAGTCATGGTTCCGTCAATTGTTTGCAAGTAGTATTAAAAAAAAAACAAGCAAATTAAAATAAAAAAAAAAAGAACTTAAAAGTGAAAATTTGACATCAATGCAAAGCGTATTCATACAGTTCAAATTCTAGCATGTTTATGGAAAGTAGCAAAAAATGTTTAATAATAACAACACAAAATAAAAAGTAAAATACAAATACAATTATAAGTACTGTTCTTAGCCATCGCTTAAAACAATTCCTGGCAGGTTTAAATAACACGTTGCGTTAATAAAAAAAAATAGTATTGCACGTATTCACGTATTCACCAATAAATGGCGGGTTGAAATGGTTAGGTTTAAATTTAAAGTTGTCTGCATTGCATTGGCACAGCATTGGCAGGAGACACTAAATTATTCAATCCATTTCCTTGCGCTTGGTAACCTTCGATGTATAATTGCGTTTCATTGTCTGAACGTGTTGAACTCCTCTGTGCTGTTGTTTGAAGCCCATACTCCGAACACCCATGTACCGTGGTTTTCGTGTGGCTTATTACATGATTGTACAAAGAATTATACCTTTAAAAAATAATTCTAGCATTTAGTTTGCTTGTACGGTGCACAAATTCATTCCACCAAAATTCACGAACTAAAAACAAGAAATACGCAAAAAAGGCAACCCACTTTCAAAACACTCGGTTTCATTCTCAATCAATTAAAAAATAAATAAAGGTAATTTTACTCCGTATAGATATGTCAGTCAGACCAGTGGCGTAATTCTGGTCCTGGGGCTTATTGGAAATTAACCGTTGTGGACTTCCTAATATAATTTTATAGGATAAAAAATTACCATCCTACTGCAACCCTAAACACAACAAAATTAAGTACCTAAACATCCAAAAAGTAATTCTGTATAAAACTTAAATGTAGTGTAGGCTATTTTATTTTTAAAGTTGGTCGTTTCTTTATTTCATATTTCAAACTAATTTTTTCGATTGTTTTTTGCTTACAATTTCCCTACGAATTAATACTACTTTTCAACTATTATCAGTGAAACTGTCAGATTCGATCGTAGTGCTCAGGTAAGAGAAAGTTGGACTGAAAAGGAAAGGTTCTAATTCTAGCAGTGTTCTGTTTTGTCTTGAGAGGACTGAGGG
>JAHWFP010237825.1:12361-39933 GCA_023313725.1 Lithobius niger
TTCTAGCAGTGTTCTGTTTTGTCTTGAGAGGACTGAGGGAATTCAGAGAAAGTTGGACTGAAAACAGAAGGTTATAATTCTTTTGTTTTGTCTTGAGAAAATTCAAATTTGAAATCTTAATTAATGTTTGCAATAGCCAGTAGTCAGGTGCCCGTTGAGCCGCCAGTCCATTTGTATGCCACTGAGTCTCACTACGTGAATACTGCAAATGCTAGTCCGGATGATGTAATGACCAAATAGTAAACATCGGAACCCTTTTAAGCCAATGATACAGGAAAAAAAACTAATTCTTCTCTTCATTTAAATTACTCTTTGTTTATTTCCATCGCTTCAGAATGAATTCGATCGGTTTTAACAAGTTGCTTTCTTGCTATTTGTGTTGTTTAAAGATGCGTGGGTATGGAGAATTGTTTTGAACACGGCACAACCTTACAAAATAGGAACATGTACTTATCACTGTCTGGTAATGTAAAAGAGTAGAAAAAGCAGGTCGATAAGCCATTCGACAGCTGTAGAATACTGTTTTGTCGACAAATGCATCATTCATTCAGTAAAAATGAGTGACGATTAGTCCAGTAGTAGGTACTTTCGATGAAATACTACAGTAAGTTTACGTCCACCCAAAGCCAAAAATGTGTAAGCAAAGCAGCCAAATCTACAAAAATGGTTAGCGTTAGTGATTGGAGTACTTTATCCTGCGTGATCGTGAAGCAGACTGCAACAAAACATGTATAAAAAATAAAGTGGAGCCAACAAGAAATGACGAGGATTGAATCACTGTCTGCCAAAACAAAATCTCCTTTCCTGATAATAAGGATGAACCCGCAAAAAGTAAATTCAGTTTTACAGTGTAGTAAACAACAAATAAACATACAAGCCTACGCGATTACTTAATCAGCTGTAAATAGTAAGCCTCTGATGGTTTAGCTACCACAAAGGAATTGATGAACTTTGCAACAAGCTGAAAACAGTCGAACATTAAAATATCATATGGCAGTTGGTACTTTTTTACTAGTGTTACAATCACCGTTTTAAAATTTCTTCGCATGGTGCTGTCAATTGCAATTTCCAGTTCCTGAAAGGACCTCAATTTCCAGTTTCTCAAACTCTTCCAGTTCAAAGCATTGAAAAAAGCACATTGCGTGGCTAAGATGTGCATCTAGAGAACAGGAAGCCTCGCTGTCCCTGGTTCCTAAGCAGTATTTTGAATTAAAAAACCAACCTCTTCCCCCCCCCCCATGAACTAAAGAAAAAGGGGCTAGCTGCACAAAAAAATTATCATGAATATACAAACTTGGGCTATTTTAATTTACTGATGGAGCTGGTGATTGGATTGATTAAAATTGAACTAAACTAATCTGAGCTGAGCTGAATTGTCCTTTGTACGTTGTAACTGTCAATTTTGGTGGTATCTAGGGTGATAAACACTGTTTTTCATATTTCATAGAGTTAAGAATGACACCTCACTTGCTACAAATTTTGTCGATATTTTCTTGACATATTGTTTAACGTGTATTGTGCGAAACATATACTTGAAAGACTTTGAGCAAAACAAATAGTTCGACTTCCAAAATTCCTGCTCTTCAGACCCGGACATAAAAAAGTAGTCTGTACACAATCAAGCACCTTTCACCATTTTAAAACGTAGATTGGGCTAAAAGTCATTTGTAAGTTAGAAGAGTTAGCAACTTTGTCGTCTGCTGTGTCTCCATCTTCGTGTATCTGTCTATATAAATCGCAATATATGCGTAAGCGTTTGAAACGAAATGGCGCAGCAGCTTCTGTGTTCTTCTTGTTTTTGCTTGGGAGTCCCGGGCATACCGATTTGGTCCCAACGTTTTGGTCTCAACGTTTTGGTCCCAACGTTTTGGTCCCAGACAGTTTGGTACGGACATATTGGTCTCGACCCACTTGGTCTTCAACGATTTGGTCCTAGACATTTTTAATGTAAACCTATCTCATTCAAAACCGTAGTTGTGGTCAGGGTGGCGGATGGGTAGGGGAAGGATGGCCAGGTTTTCATTCCAAGCAAAGTAGACAGAGTTGCAAAAGACCCAGATACATTAACACAATTGTATTTTCCCCCCACATTTTTACACAACCGTAGAGCCACTGTGAAGCACATTGTCTTTTCCAAGGGGTTGCGGGTGGGGGTGGGGGGGGGGGAGTGTTTTGTTGTAAGGAGAAATGTTTCTGACTCCCAATCCTAACTCTGGGTCAAGTTATTTTCAACTTTATCCCGCTTAACGACTTAACAATTTTGGAATCAAGACTGTAGCCGCTTTAATTTGTTCTCTGTACAAATAATTATGTACATTTCCCTCCCCCCTGTTGTGAATTGGGGCACCGTGCTTCCTGGGTTTGAATGTCTTGCACCATCCCCCACCCCCCACCCTCCTGCCCTTTCAAATCGCGGCATTTGCAATGACAGGTCTCGACTACAGAAGCAAATAAACGGGGATGATTGAGGACACCGCCGAACTGGCTCACGCCAATCATGGTTTTGCACAAATGGACAAAAGAAAAGGAATATGGAATACTTGACTTTCTCTTCCGCCTAGCTTTAGTGGGTGTTTCTTCTTCCTTTACAGGCGATCCTAAATGGACCTAATTTTTAGGGAACGATTTTCCGGGCATGTACACAAATTGGTGGTAACACATTGACTTGATTCCTCTAAATGGTGATGATCACCGTGACTGTATCCTGAAACTAATCTGTTCGTACCAAACTGTCTGGGAGCAAATCTCGTGGACGTATCGCTTTAGTCTCGTGGACGGAGCGTGAGAAGAAAACCTCGGACATCGGTGGAGCTAACTTTAACTAGGGGTCACGGCATGACCGTTGATGGCCGTTCCGTTGATGACCTTTCCGTTAATGATTCCTGATGGTTTCTTGACAGCAATTTCGTAAAGTTCTACTTTTGTGATGGGAGCTGGAGTTTTATCTAGGAATTTGAGACTGTCGTCACCGATGACATCATCGACTTGCTGCACGCGTTCGAAGGCTCTTTCCGGATGACGGATTCGGACGGACATCTTGTAAGAGATGCAGAAGCAGAAACCTTCAAGGATGACGAAGATGCTGAAGAGAATCGGAATGATGGACATATCTTCTTGAGCTTCGATTGGGAAGGACAGAAGCAGAACGGTCAATGCGAGGCTGACGTTTTGGGCGCCCGTTTCTATGGCCACCGTTCGAGCAACTGGCCACGGCTGGCGGAAAACGAAACTTAGAAAGAAACCGACACTGAAACCGAGCATGGGCAAAACGACGCAGGCAAACCACACTTGCCAACTCTGTTGAAAGATGGTTGGATAAAGGATGCTCTGCATCACGATGGTGGAAAAGATGGCCAGCATTCCACAAACACTTCCGGCCTAGAAAAGACGGAAAAAAAATGATTTAAGCTGAAATACCATATTCATGAGTACGGTATACGCTGTACATATATGCAGGATGTCGAAAAATGGGTAAGGGGTTTTATTTGTTTTCAGATGTTGGGATCTCAGGGTTTTATAAATCATGGTTTTATAATGGATTTATAAATGTAGAATACAGACAGACTTCTTAACTATCACACTAGGTCAGTGGATTTTGCTTAATCATTGTCATCAAGACAGGAGTTCTTAGACGTGTCCTGGTTTCACGACATCCTGTTTTCAGGAAGTATCCTTGAGAAGAGCTCACATAACCATTGAGCCGAAATTATCGGTAGTCACAATAATATCTAGTGCCGCAGCAACGTCTAGTAATCATTATAATATCTAGGATAATGGTGGAGTCGGCCTCGGCTCTTCATGAATTTTATTTATGGTTATTCCTTTAAAGCGGATTTTTTGTGATGGAACCAAGTTTACACTTCTAAAAGGAGAAAGAACGATTGACAACCATCACGTAAAAACGTGTTATGTAATTTAAAGATATTGTTTTACACTTTTAATATTTTGTTCGAGTTTCTTGCCAATAAATGGCGCAGTACCGTCGATCGTTCGACTTTCCTTCTAATGGTCACGATGTGTTAGTTTCTAACGTATCCTCCCAAGAGGTTAAACCGCAATTGCGATGGAAACAAAACAGCAGATTTTTCGTTTTACATTGCGTAAAATTGTCTAAGCAACGGAGCTCAATCGTTTTTAGTCTTGTGTACAGCCGGTACCGGCTGAGAAGACTATTGTAACGACTTTGTCCGTCAGTCCGTCGCTTTTTTCAACTTCGCAACGGTACCAGAAATTGACGACCACTGTTTACAACGTTCGATTCAGTGTCAAACGTTAGTTAAATAACATGACAAATTAAAACATCGTTGCCTCCTTATAGCTAATAGACTTCTTCGACGTAACTAAATTAAATAATAACATTTCATCGTCGAATTGAAATCCTAAAGATTTGCGTTAATGCAGCCGTAAAAACAAAACATTTTAGCTTCGTTTAAAAGATTCTTGTCTCATTGTTGCATGAATGAATAGGCTTACGATCGAACCAAATTCTCCATTAGGCCTATCTGCTACTTACGAAACTAAAACTGCCGTTAAAAAATTAGGCCTAAAAATGAAAATTAGGTCTAAAATCACGTTACTAAAAAAACCGTTTTAAAATGTGGCGTCTATGAGATTTTCTGTTGAATGTTGGAAACTGATTTAATAGCATATCCTGCGATTATATGATCCTTTCCGTGCTTACAATAACCATGACGTTTCATCTGTGTCTGCATGTACTAATTTTTATTCGATTGCTAATAATTACTCTGAGATCAAAAATCTAAAAGACTAATGCGTAAAAATTGAAATTGTTTATGCCAACAGATCGCCGAAAAAAAATGTATAAGATACTAGCCTAAAAAAATTATAAAGCGCCATGTTAAAATACGAAAATCTTTCAGATTTGCGACGACACAATTTTTGAGTTCATGCTGCTTTGTCTACTACGCCCAAGGCCAACTGAGATAGTGACTGCGTTCCTCGCTGCGAGGAAAATAGCTACTATCTCAGTTGGCCTTGTGTTATACTATGCCGAGTCTCGCGAAACGGTGCGATGGTAACATGCACGGATGGCAATATGCGCATGGCTGTTATAAGGCAGGCGGAATGTACCTTTAATACTTTAGAACGTTTTGTGTAACGTGAGTTATTGAAGAAAATAGCAACTACTAATGGTTCCACATTAGGTCGCGTGGGATAAGGGCCTGAACGATAGATGGAACATGCGGCAATATTCTCATGGACTCTCCGTCGATCTCTATGGCCCTTCTTTATTCCACTCCTGCCACTATTATACAAGTGTAAGTGACTATAATTCTTGATTAGTTATCCCTCAAAATCTTATTTGCTTACGAAACTACGTAAAAGGGTGTGGCTAACCTTGGAAACAGCGAGGGCTAGTTTGGGCAGTTTCCATCTGACCACCATGCCTGCGGCCACCGGAACCAGAATGAAGACGAGAGTGAAGGCTATTTTGCCGTATGGCACCACCAGGGTCTCTGAGGTCCAACTTCCGCTGTAGATTAGCAGGTTGACTGGCATGAGACCCAAGGCAAGAATGGTCGAAGCTGTTGTCATGACAACACTGTAACAAAAAAATGCAACACAGCGGGTTAAATTGTGAGATTGAAAGTGAAAACAACAACTTTAAAAAAAAAAAAAGCGAATGCGGTTGACCTCCTCCAGAAACATAATTGAGGTTTTGAAACGTGATAAAATTCAAACCGTTAGGCTAAAGTTAAGAGAATTACATTTGAGACGAAACTTTCTTCAGAGATTGCGCGGTTTGTAGCTAAACATTTTGTATGAAATGAAGAATGAATGAAAAGGGTCAATTGAGAGCTTTTTAGTACATTACTACGACAATGGAAACCCGACAATCAAATTTGTGTGCACATTGGCTAACAAACGCTGAATTTTGTGAGCTTCGTTCACTCAATCAGCTGTCCCGAGTCCGACGCAGCCTCGACCCTTTTTCCGGACCTGGTCTCAATGAGAAGTTTCTCAATGAGACCAATGAGAAATAAATAAATAAATACGCTTCTGTAGAACAAAGTCGAAACCCTTAGCTAGGCGGTTTTGACATTTTTTTTCGGTCACTTAGTTCACTCAATCAGCGAGGCCGAGCCCGACGCAGGCCCGATCCCATTTCCGGACCTGGTCTCCGTGCACTGACAATTGAATATTTCTATGGGAAATAAATAAATATGCTTTTGTAGAACAAAGTTGAAACTATTAGCCCAGCGACTTTGTCATGTTTTTGTCTTTCTGGGAGACGCAAACACAAGGGTGACAGGGCTGTTAAGAAACACCAACGTAGGATCAGGTTCGATTTGATTTTAACTTATAAGATATTGCATGGTATTAATCCTGTTGATCTTCCATTCTTTGACGTCGCGCCAAGGACCCATTTCACTAGGGGGTACCAATGGAAACTCGTTATTCAGGGTTCCATTACAGACTGTAGAAAGAATTTTTTTTCACTACGCGTCGCCAAAATTTGGAATGCCTTGAGCTCAGAAACCGTATGTGCAAACACCATATCGGGTTTTTGCATATTGCTGTTTAAGGAGCCTTCTAAATGTGTTCCTTAAGCGACCAATATAGTATTTTAACTTTTTCTTGGAGGCTTTTTGTATTATTATCATTGTTTTAGTTTTTATTATCTTTACTAATATTGACAATTGGTTTTGGCCAAGCTTTATACTACGATTTACATTTATTTTATTTTATTATTTTTATTATTTTAAGAAACATTGACAATGATACGCGGCTTTTCCACTCACTTGTCCCTCACGTTTGGCGATGCCATCGGGGACCATTGTGTCCCTGGTAGGTCTAACCTTGGTGGTAAGGGATTCGTGACCCCAACCCAACACCATCTACCCATCCTATGCAGTCGAGCCATCATCATCGTTTTAAACTTTTAAACTCTTAAACTTTTACATTTTTTTTTTTTTTTTTTTTTAGTTTTTAACATCGGAAGGCAGTTAGTGACCACCAGGTCCTTGCCACTTCCGGTTGCGTTTGCAACGAACCTACATTATTATTGTTATTATTATTATTATTATATTATAAGAATCTAACAATCGCTTTAATAATCGTAAGCCTCGTGCATCGCAAGTTAAAGTGATTGTTAAAGCCATTAAAGTGATTGTTGGATTCTTACTTGGGCCTTAGGGCTTCGGGCAGATGACCAGGAGTGGTTAACGCTCGTTAAACCCTTTAACCCTTTAAAAGCAGTAGTCTGGCAGGAAGTGGTCTATAGTCTTGATTTCAACGATCTTATTACGTCGATTGTTAACGCGATTAAAGTGATTGTTAGTTAAAAGTGGACCTAGACTCTGTAGCTATAGCCTAGTTTTGATTTGAAAAGGGTTTAATAACGAGCGTTAACCACTCCTGGTCATATGCCCGACGAAGCCCTAAAGTCTTGATTTGATTGAATCTTGTAACAAACCAGTAGCCCAGTAGGGGAGGGGGGCGGAGGGCTGTCATCTGAGTATTTCATATTGTTGTTGTATTCTTATTGCTGAAGTGTTTTTTTTTTATGTAGGCCTATATATGCACGTATGATCCTTGTGCTGCACCTGGGGTTTCCCTTGTGAGGCTGGATTCCCTTGTTTTGCATGTTTAAACCATTTCACCTTTTAATACTTGGTGTGCTTCATTTTGTGACCTTTCTTAATCTTTTTTTCTTCGTCTGTTTTTAGAGGATACTTCTGTGGGGTCTTTCTTTTATTTTTTTTAAGATTGGAGACTTTCTGTGCTTTTGTATTTGTGCTTCTTGACCCACGGTCTTTGGCGCTAATGACCAAGCTGTCGACGCGCCATTAAGCCTCAATCCCCCCCCCCCCCCCGGGTCTCTCGCTCTGCTGCTTCTGGGCAGATTCGGTGGTTTTGGTAGTTGGGTTTTCTCTTTATGTGGTTCCCACCCCTTCCATGGCCGTTTTTGTTCACGGGGACTCCCTGGTGTTATAGCCTTTGGGCTGGACACACGTCAAACACCTTCTGTAATCGTCTTGATTTATACGATCTTATTACGCAGATTATTGTGTAGATTCTATAATAAAATGCTAACTTTTTTTTTATTTTACATCCAGCCGTGTTAAAAACATTTTTGAACCAATCAACCCAAACTGCCCAGCGGCATAGGAAATTATAATAATATGTAGGGATTTTAAGAGCATGTTTTCTTCATTGTAGGTCTCTTGGTTTTTGCCTCTGATAGTTTTAATTTAAACGTGCACATTGAGATTTTGATTTATTATCATTTTTTTGATAATTTTAACTTTTTTAATTGATTTGTTTTTATTCTGAAAGGATTTTAAATAATTCGGAAACCAGTTTAATCAGTAGGGTTGAGGCTTAGACAGCTAGTTAATACAATATCTAATTAATTAAGACATCGGTTTGTAAATTTTTGTTCAAAGTAATTATATTAATAGCTAGGTATACTAATAGCCATTTATAAGAGGATGTATAAATTAGTCATTTATTCACTTCCCTTACCCCCCCCCCTGAACACTTGATTAATTAAAGTTACAGTTTTTTTTTTTAGTTAACTTGTAGTATGGTAGCTAGCACGCAACATGCAAACGTATACGGGGGAGGAGGACATACGTCGTATTGTGTACTGTTTGCCAGATTAAGTAAACCAATTAATTCACTTTCTCATTCATTCAGCACCAAGTTTTATTGGTAACATTGGTGTGAACTTATCATTAACTCAAAAACGTTGTTCCCAGTACTATTTACACTGTACTTTCTTTTTTGTGAGTAACTTTTTTTTTTATAACTGTGTGTATTTATCAGTACAAATCAAACTGGGCCAAAGTGCGCCTTAAGCAATACAACTGCTTTACGGCCTTGTGGTTCGGTAGACCACGGATTTTAAAAAAAGTATTGACGAAGGAAGGGAGGTCGTTGAAATAATTGCGCATTTGTTGTAGTGGTATCCTGCCGAGGGGGGGGGGGGGGGGGGGGTGTGGGAGGCACGTACGTGATAAAATCTTCAGTATCCTATTGATTTAATATGCTCGCGGAAAAAAAATAGCAGAAATTGGAAATTCAGCCTTTCCTGAACCCGAGTTTATACAGCTTATTTTTGTTAGATTTTTCGTGTGTTTATTCTCAAGTTTCTGTTCAGAAGCGGCTTCAGGACTGAAGAACCTACGGTGCGTACGAATCCGTAAAGGAAAATTCAGAAAATGGACAATTACAATGTATATTGTAATGACTGGCCTTTTTTAAGAACGAATAATCTAGACACATGATAGTGTGTCGCGCCAAGTTAGGCAACAAACAGCTCATCAATTCAGTTGCCGAGGACGTAAACCATTGCAGCGCGACGCCATAGCATAAGTGTCTTATATCCTGAAGCATAATTGGACACATTTCAGGTACTTGGGGGAAAATAATAATACGGTACAAAAGCTTAAAGGCGGGTTGCCACCAAATGAAAGTCCGCAGCATCTATACCACGCGCCATGGCTGTTTGCTGTGACGTGCATATCACGTGACTGGGCTAGTCCAATCAGACGGCCAAACAGCCGTTGTTCTCGTTCGTCATTGGCTAACTCATGGTGACGTCACGGCAAACAGCCATTGCGCATGGTATACTGCCATCGAGTTCTCTCTAGAGCTTGTTAAGGAATGCACAAAGCAATATCTTTTAACACACAAGCACAAGCCACGTGATTCCTTAATTATTGAGTAAAAATTTGGTACGTCTTCGTGCACATGGACGCAAGCTATACAATATGTTAATTCCCATTGGGTGATTATTCACCGATACGGAGATAAATGGAAGGTTTCCAGCTATGAAATTGGACGAATGGCTGCAGTACGATACGAACTGCATACATTTTCTGGTTTGCAGCCTGTGGGTGTAACGGGGATGGCGTGGGAAGGTGCGTTAGTACGAAAGTACTGTAATAACCATTGTTAGTATTGTCGGCATCGTCTCTGATTGGACGGCCAAAGTTCGGACAATGACAACGTGTGTACTGACATGCGTATCTAGACACAGCCTAATGTTTCGTCACAAATCTAAACAACGCAGCCAAAGAAATAGTGTCTATGTCCAATTCACGAAAAACAAATAAAATGTCAAAATAAAGCCAAAAAATGACAAAGAGGCAACCAAGTTGAGAATGGTTCGGCCTTACAAAGGAGTGATATGAACTAAATAAAAAACAAATAAATAAATAAAAATTAAAACAAAACCTAAAACTGTCAAAGAGGAGACTAAGTTGAGAAGGGTTCGGCCTTTCAACGGAGTGATACGAAATTAAAATATTGGAAAAATGGCCACTCAACCTATTTGGGTTGAGTCTATTACAAAATTAAAAAAAAAAGAAGTGATGTCATATCAAAAACAAAAACTGGTAAAAGGGACAACCTAGTTCGGAATGGTTCGGAGTGATATGAACACATCAAAACATTCGCCAAGTGTTAATCGCGAATGTTTTGGTGTGTTCATATCACTCCTTTGAACGGCCGAACCATTCCGAACTTGGCGATCCATTTTACCAGTTTTGGTTTTTGATATGATATTTATTACGATAGATCTCTTTTAACCGTCGTGTATATAAAATGAACAACTAAAATCTATTGCGTACAGCGTTTTACGCAATAAAAAAAGAAATAATTTGAGATTTACCAACTTTACTACCATTTCTTCACTACAGCCGTTGTTCGTAAAGTGTTTTAACGTAACAGCCGATTAAATAACTCGTGTTTTGAGATATTATAGTTTTGTCTTTTTTGATCACACGTTTATACTTTTTTAGGGGAAAAAATAAAAACAATACGCAAACAAGTTAAATCTGTTAACAGACTTTGTTAACAGCGGCATATAGCGACAAAAAAAGATACTGAAATTAGTAAATCTAAAATGCTTGTATGGGTGTTTTTTTTTTTTTTGTGTATAGAGGCTATATGCAACAGATTTTAATTTTTCTTTTCGTATTTAGGAGAGTTAAAATGAATTACAATTACAATTACAATTGTAAACCACCTTCATTGCCATTGAAATACTTCTAAGTACAACTGCAAAGTGCACATCGGGGTACGAATTCAAAATTTCCATGTTTTCGTAAATTACTGAACACTAGAAAAAAAATGTCGTTTATTTTTCTAGACTACTTGTCGCCATATTTCATTCATTTGTGCGCTTGCATGTTTGTAGCTATTTTTCTCAGTTTTTTTTTATCGATAAATGTTTCAATTCTGAGTTGCATTCAGAAGCTGAAAAAATACCGAGCACTTGTGGAAGCCGTTTTTATCAGCTTGGGGAACAACGAGGAGGTTGAGAACATATCGATAATTAAACTACGCTCGAGTGGCATTTGAAACGAGAATATACCCTCTCCTTACTAGGATTGCTTATTAGGATTGTTTTCCCCAATGATCCACCACGTACTTGTCGAAAGTTGTCTAACTCACCGTGAAAGCTGATGATTCGTGTAGGACGAACATTAGTACCAGTCACGGAGTGTCAACTCAAGTAAATGCGTGTCTTACTTTTTCTTAGATTAAAAAATTGAATTTGATCCGTAACATAATTAAGTTTTACGACCATAGTTATTAATTAATTTCAACTATTTACGTTTGAGTACCGTATTTAACAATTTACATACTACGGTTGCTTCTACCGCCATGCTTCGAATATTACCGGGTGGAAATCTGGTGTTGGCTGAGCAGTCTGTCACCATGGTAACCAAAGAATAATTGTGCACTGCTGGGAAGCCACATCAAACCTCACGTGACTACCAGGTACGTCGTATTTGTTCAAGAATTGGTTTAGGGCTACTAACTGTGATTCCGTCATACTTGCGTTATGTGGCAGAAACCAGGAAACCAGACTATTCGATCGTAAAAATAACTTGGAGGTGCAAAGAAGACAGTTTTATCTGATAAAATACCGTATGCTTGATATTCGCGTGACGAAACCAAATAAATTCCCACCTCTTCGTTGAAATTATCTAAAATGCTGGCTGAGACGGTTTTCTATTCCTTTTTTGTTTTTAGTTTTTAATAAATATTTCTAATAGTGCTTAAAAAGGTGTGCTGTTGTAATAGGCACACACGTGTAAAGCCCCTTTATAATTTTATTTTTAAATTTCTCTCCAGACAAAAAAAAAAAAGCACAGCATGAGGGAACCTCGTGTGCTGCGCCAATACATAAAATACACAGAATAAAAATGCACAAGAAAAAGCAAACACTGAAAAGACACATGAAAGTGGATCAAGAAGCTCACAGAATTGGTTAACAAATTGAAAAAAGTCCACAAATCATGAATCAAAAGTTCAAAAAGAAAAATTCGGAAGAGAAACATGCAATCAAAAGCAATCAAAAACACCAACAACTCCTTCCAAAACGTCACTCTCAGCCAACCAGAGCTTCAGTTTTTTTTTATTAGAAGTTGCATTATGGGGGATGACACGTAAACTGAGCGGTGGCCAGTTAAACAAGCACAAATAAATTTCAAACATTGTTTTTTAAAATGATTATTAACTTCCGGCAAAAGCAGTCGAAATTGAGGAATCGGGTGAGATAAAATGAGCTGTTCGCAACGGTTTCAGCGAAAAATCCAGCAGCAGTTTTCTGTATTTTTTTTATGTCCTACAAACATTTACGTTTTCGTTTTGCATAGATAACTGTTCTACATATAACCCTTTCCTTGAGTGTTCGTTCTACTTGAATTTTTATTTCTTTAATTTACGCATTTTTTGTTTTGTGTTTGTTTGTTTGTTTTTTTTTTTTCGTTGAAGTCAACCACGTTCCGTACGGTGGAACGTGTTTTGAATGCTGAAATTGCATCTGTCGTTTTAACTGACATCGCCTATGTAAGAAAAAAAAAGAAGAAAAAACTTTACCTTAAAGAAACGTCACCTTCGCTCAAATACGTGAAAATATTGGATGTAGTCCCTCCAGGGCTACACGTAAGTACTAGTAAGCCAATGGCATGGTAGGGTGACAGCTGCAAACAAAATGATTGGTTTATGAGAATCACAACGCAAAATCTGCTGTTTTTTTTTTTAATTCAAGGACTGGTTTGCATTTTCTAAATATTCATAAAACAAGTGACACCTTCAGATTTCAACGGATAGGAATTGATTATATAACGGGAATCCTATTTCCACATATTACCAACCTTGAGAGCATGGGCGAGTCCAAACCCAACTAGAGGGAGAAAGCCGAATTGGGACGCCATGCCTATTAAGATTCCGTAAGGGCGTTTCAAATGGTACCACATCTCCTGCAAACAAAACAAAGTTAGAATTACAGTTTTAAATCTTTTTCTGGTAACTATAGTTAGACAATACGCCAAAAGAATGCCTAAATATAAAGGATTCTCGTAAAATTGGCAACCTTCTCAGTGCCAAACGTACACGCCGGCATGTAGGGTGTACCTAATACTGTATTTTTTTTTTATTTTTCTAGCGTGATGACCCAGGCTCACCGATTCAGATTTGACATTTTAAAATTATCAGCCTCGGAATAAGCGGCTGTATTTCCCCCATCTTTCTCACAAAGGTAGAAACTTCCTGAGTTTTGCGCGATGGTCAGCATGCGTAACATCTCTCACTACTAAATTAGATATGCCGTGTTGCACTGATCTGGCTGACCTCCTAAAAATAAGTGGCCAGGCTAGCCTGGAACCAAGCAATTATACATAACAGTATGGCGCATCGATGTTTAGTATTCTGACGTGTGAGCGCACGCCCGGAATATGAAGTCGGTATAAAGTCTCTGCGTCATCCCCTAATGCGAATTGGGGAATTTGTTGGAATTTGGGAATTTATATCGATTTCAAGATATAAACCGATTACGCAAGGGGCTTTACACCGGTTTCACACTCAGAGCGCACACACTTGGGGGGAATTTGGGAACCAACTACTTCCCCTTAGCCACATTACTACAAATCCCCAAGTTCGCATTAGGGGATGGAGCATTTTGATGGCTTGCGCGCCAAGATCTCACCCCCAGAAATAATTTTATGCTCTGTTCCTGTAAAAATGAGACAAGGTTCCAGTTAGGGAAATAGCATATCATAGGGGTAAACGGTATTCTTTTGAAGCCGTTTAAATTAGCTACCGACTCCAGTAGACGACTTGCCCACAGCCCACACATGCCTGCTCGTATAGGTGCATCGTCATTTTGGGATGGAAGCTAACTTGATTTCACACGCCTTCAGTTTATCCGATTTACATGGTATTTTTGCACATCACCTTGGTTTTTTTCCCCTTACGCAAGCTTCCATACCGACCTTACGTTTTTTCTCAAAGGAACTGGGATAGAATTAATATCTGGGGATGAAAGGGTTGGGGGAGAGGTTAGAAATCAGTAAGCGTTTTCGAAAGGTGGTTAGCTTCAAGGGACTTTGGTACACTTTATCAATTGAGTATTTCATACTCATCCCATGGGATATTTTATGTAGTTATTCTTGGTAATGGCGAGTGAGCATCAAATAAACATCTGAAATGCTGAACCCATAAAGCATCTGGACTTGAAGAGCTGTTCTAACTTATCGTTATCATCAATCCACTGCTATCGATCCAACCTATCACATTAATCGCAAATCTCCATTTCTGCCCCTATAAATTATGGTGCATCTGCCGGGTAGCCTTGCTTGAAAATATTAACAAAGTTTACGTAAAACTGGTTAGCATTGGAGCCATATATGTCATTCAGGAGTCTCTTTACAATTCTGGTGACGTCACCGTACCTTCCAGGACACGACGCATCCCATGGCCAGCATGATGACCACCAAGAGGCTGACCAGAGTGACGTCAAGAGCCGTCTTGAGTTGAGGAAAGAGCGGACCCGTGGTTCGGGTAGCGTTGAAGGTGCCATTCAAGATGGCGGCGTGAATCCAGGCCTCTTCGTCAGTGGGAAGGGAATTGTCGTCCTTCATGGCGATTGCTGTTGAAGGAAATAAAAACATTATTGAAACATGATGAATGAAATTAGTAGTTTGACAGCCAAACCTGTTTTTGTAACATCTCGAAAGCCACGCAACAATTGTTAGGTGTAATACAATAAAATAAAGACAGATGCAAACCATCTGTGTTTATGTGGCAGTACCGAATCCATCTGCTTTCGATTCTATAATCTTACACTATTAGTATTAAAAAACGCTAAAGCGTATAAAATACGGTCGTAAGCCTTAAAAAAACTTAAAACCCTAAAGGAAAAGATATTAGAAATTGACTTGTAAGCTATCAGCGCTGTAAAAGAATCTCCAGTGACCCAAAAACAAGCTCGAGCTTCTTTTACACGTGAGTCGACGCTGATGGCTTACATGTCTTTTTCTAATATCATTTCCTTTAGGGCTTTAAGTTTTTTTTAAGGCTTACATGCGTATTTTATACGCTTAAGCGTTTTTTAATAGTAATATCCATTATTTTTTTCTTGTTTCAGCAAGAATAACACAGAAAAGAATACTGTAATCACCTTTACATAACTGTTAAAAGACAGCCTTTTTAATACTCAATTTTAAGCTATAAAAACTGAAAATCGGTTCTTTAGTTCGATCTCTATTTATAGGTAAGAGCAAAATTTTCACAACAAGGAGAACAATAATAATTTTAATCACATTAAAATAGCGTTCAAAAGGCTATAGGCATTCTTTATACCTATGTTTTAAGCTGTAAAACTTGATCGTCGGTTCCTTGGTTTGATCTCCAGGTGTAGTACAGCTGTTACGGGCCAGAATTTGGGCTAATCATGAACATCGAGCTAACAGTCATGATATCTGACGTCATGAAAGTCAATTCTTAGCGTATAAATCGAGCAAGCGATGGAATCACTCGAGATAACCCCCTAAGGCCCTTTCCTGTCCCCCACCACACTCACCGAGGTTATTGATCAACAAATTCTTGCTGATTGCACTAAAACATGAACTGAAACACAAAACATGCACTAAAACACAACTCATTCTTAGCAGTACAAATTCTTGGAACTAGAATTTGTTAATCATCAGCCTCATGGAGAGGACACGGGGGGGGGGGGGGGGCGCAGGTATCTCATGGAGGTCCGTATGTGTTTCGATTTCTACTTCAACAATGCATGTTTTTACTACGTTCAACAAGAATTTATTGGTCATTGATGTTTCATGGGGGTGCACAGGAGGGGGAGGGGGGGAGGCTGTAGTGGTATTGCATGGGGATCCTTTGCTGGTTCAATTTCTACTGCTAGGAATGACTGGCGTACTACAATGCAAGCTTACAGTACGACTAACAAGAATTTTTCGGGTATCAACGTAGCACTGAGAGGCCTTAAAGGATTTCGTGGGAGTTCCATAGCTAGTTTCATTTGTACTGCTAAGAATAACTTGTGTACCGAATTTCACGTGTTTAGCTTGATCTGCAAGAATTTGTTGCCCAAGCCTCAGGGGAGTTTGTGTGAGGGGGTGGGTGGGGGGGGGGAGCACTGGCGCCCTTGGGGATTTTTCGTGGAGGATCCATGGCTGGTTCGATTTCTATTGCTAAGAAAATCTTGTGTACCAAATTTCACGCTTTCGGCAGGATTTGTAAGAATTTGTGTACTCCACTTAATGATTTCTGCCCAGTGCTCTTCAGTAATAAATGCTCTGTCATATTAAAATCGCGTTCAAAATGCCCACGTCGATGTTAATACCGACATTTTAAGCTATTTATTGAAATTCGGTTCATTGGTTCGATCTCTAGGTGAGAGCAAAGTTTCTTGCCCATTTGGCTTTTCGTCACGGGAATATTGTAGTTACATTAAAGTAACATGCGGAAGGCCCTAGGTTTCACGTGGACTAACCACTGCAGCAACAATTTGGTGTATGAAACCGTACAGCAAAGCTCATTCGTGTTCCTTTCCTGCTTTGATTTCGATTAAAGTTAACCCTTCAACATCAAATGAGTTCGTCTTTGCTTTCTAATTTATGTTAGCATGAAGAAAATTTTTAGCCAAAGCCCAAAACGTAGGGGGGAAAAAGTAGCAAGGCGAATTTGCCTTTACAAGTTTTTACGTCTAACTAAAAGGAACGTCTCAATCTTTTAAGTGAAACAAAGTGGAAATTTAAAATCAGACTTTGTGGTCCAAAAATGCACAAAGTTGGGTACTCATTCATCATGTGCTGGTGCAGATCTTTAATACAATAGTTTGACTAGGTCACATGTTTCGTGACCTAGTGACCCAGCATGACCCACTACCTCGTCCTGACCTAGGGATCCAGTATGACCCAGCGGCCAATATGACCCAATGTCCTATTCTGACTTAGGGATCCAGCATGACCCAGTGGCCAGTATAACCCATTACCCTGTTCTGACTTAGGGATCAAGCATGACCCAGTGGCCCAGTATGACCCACTAGTCCATTCTAATCTAGGGAAACAGTATTATGACTCAGTAGTCAGTAGGTCAGTGGCATGACCTAGTGACCCAGTAATATATTGACCCAGTCTGACTGAGCGACCAATTCCCTTAGCGCGGGGAATCCCAACTACCCGAAAGTGGATTTCCACAAATCCTGCTAGGCAACTGGGTGCGACTGGAAAAGCGGGTCACAATGGGTCACTAATTCGATTTATCTGATCACCCAGTGACCCAGATAAAAAATGTGGCCCAGTTGCCTAATTACCTTTCCAACTATGCTTAATACGGTCCAACTTTTTCATTCCTGACGGAACTCTCTTTGTGGTGCAGTTCTGACTTCACCCTTTCGCTAAGAACATTTGCAATTATCTTTTTTTATTTTCTTTATTATTTTGGGGCGAACAGTCCTTAGACTACAGAGAGGCACAAGGTAGCAATCTAAATGTCACCATAAATTGTTAATAATATACTATAATAGCTGTAATTATCCCACTAGAGATCAGAGTCGTAAAACGTGAGATGATTAAATTGCGATATGGCAGATAAGTTTGTTAATGACAAGATGAAAGATTTAGCTGAAAGGGAGAAAAAAAAAGACTATTTTCGGATGAAATAAAACTGGTACGGAATAATGCTACATGAAACTGGATTGAAATTCACGAGAGGGGCCGTTATAGGGTTGCAATAGGTATCCTAACTGTAATTAGAAAAGAAACAATAATAATTTATTGGCTGCAGACGACCTTGCCAAATGAACGGAAACTGAAATATTTGTGACGTGCTAATTATACAATTGCCTTGAAATGCCAGTCGATGAAGAAGGTTGCTGACTAGACAGGCAGATAAAATTATTGATCCTTTTACCAACTTACGTTTGAGACTTATTATTCACAAATTCGTCATTGTTTCAAGTTAGGGGCCGAAAAATTTTGGGCTCTAGGTTTCAAAGCGTAGCTGCATCGCAAATGAATATTACGGCATTTTTTCCTCCCACACTACAAAAATACACTATTAACTATCAAGTTTTAAAATGACATAAGGAATCACACAATTTTAAAACGGTCTCTCATTGGTATACTCAAGCAAGGAAAGTTGCATGTATAGGATAGGTAAGGTCAATCTTCTTTGGGAGCGTTCACAAATTACGTTCGATACCACTTTTTTCTAGCAATTTAGACCCCCACGTCTCCTTTGTAACAGCAGTGTAACACTTAGCATGACTCCCTCACCTGAAGTTACGTAACATTTTCTTATCAACCCGCCCACCCCCACCCCACCAATTCTATAGTGTATTTGTGCTGATGAATTCGTTTTTATAAGCCGTAAATTAGTGCCTAGGGTCGCAATGACCAGGTTAGGTTTGAAAAAAAAAATTAAGTCTTAAACAGAAGTTAGAAAAATAGTTTAGCTAAAAGAATTTAGTTAAAAAGTAAATAAAAAGTTTAGCGAATATTAGTGTGTTACACTTCGTCATACTCCCCCTCCCCCATCATCACACATGATAACACATTTGCTCAATCCCCCTTCCCCTTCCAGAAGTTACGTAATTTGTGAATGCTCTCTTTATGTTAAGTCACAGAGTGATTTCAGTATATACTTAAGTTGACATCAGCGAGACTGCCCAGTGATTCTCATATTAAAATTGTCATATTAAAAGGTCAGTCAAAACCTTTTTTTTTATTAATTCTTAATTTTAAGAAAATCAATTCTAAGATTAAAGGCGCATTTTCACCTTTTCAACTCCTAGATGTAGCATCGTAGAATCTTCGAGCAATAACTAAAACTAGATCACGTGACCCACTTCAGCCTATTGGATGGCGGCGAATCTGGAACGTGGATGCTGTGTTTAGAATATGGGCAACGCTATAGAAATGGTGAACCTTTAAAGGCGCCTTTAAGTCCTTTAAGTTTGGGTAGACTACATGGGGGCTCTACTCGGTTTATCACCATAGTTATGTTAAGGCTTACATAACTTAAGTTAATACACCTAACTAAATGAGGAGAGACCTACTACGCAGTTGATACGATTGAAGAGACATTGCTCAAAGGGAGCTGACCCTTTTATCACGTAGGTCACATGATAAATGCGAGAACTCTAGGCAAGGACGTGGGTACGAAACACCACAAATGAACTCCTGGCATTTCAGATGACTCGCGCAACTTCAAACGACAAATGCACGGTAACAATTCTGAAATATAATGATTCCGATGTTTTAGATTTATTAGTTTACTCTCACCTTTTTAATTAAAATGATCTTTGCAGGCCCTTATATAAAAAATAAAACCATTTAATTCTGCGTGTTTCAGATACGATTACGTGATAGCTACAACCGGAAAGTAGTCATTGTGTTAGCTAAAATCGTTAATGTGTAGAAGGTCAACCTTGTTTCGGCCTTTGGATAAGTCACGTCATACGAGGCTGTTCGACCATTTAATGAAACCAGATTACTTCCTGGCACTCGGGGCGAGTCACTCGCTAAACACCTCTTAGTAATACCGCTTTGAAGGTTATGCCATTCCAGTTATTAAACTGCACTTTTTTTGTTAACTCAAGCATTTTAAAACATTCCATAAAATATTTGTTTAATGTCTAATCGGTGGAGTTACGTCCTTTTCGAGAAGATGGTAATTTTGAACTTAACTACTAGTAATTCAAGGACGTTGATGCAACAAATCCAAACGGCTTCATCCTGTGGACCTAATCACCAGTGGATCCAGCTGAACTCTATTACGTCACATACCTCCTGGAACTTTGTTAACATTGTCAAATATCGATCGTTCTCAAACAATATCAACAATTATCGTAACAACTCGTGCAGTGAGTGACAATGGGATGCCCTCTAATTTGGAACTCTTTACAGTTCTTGGACCTACCATTCTGTAAGGTAGTCCCAATATTCAGGAATTTGTTTTCACCCAGGTATTATAAATTAACCATCCAAATTCTACTCCAAAACTTCTTCAGAATATGACAACCATCAACAGTCGTCCCGCAATCAAGCAAACCTAGCAACACCTAGCAACTAAACCGCATCTGGCTAAATTTCTATCAAAGATGTGTCAAGTTTTAAAAGGGGATACAGAGTGATCTGAGGGTTAGAGTTCTGTTCCTCCATCCTGCTGCGTTCATCTGAAGAAAGTTCGTAGCAGAATGCCGGTGCATCAGCCGGGAATCGAACCCGGGTCGCCCACGTGGCAGGTGAGCATTCTACCACTGGAACAAACCAAGAAAACCACAAAACACGTCAATACTGACCTTTAGCCTACCCAGATAGGAACCGATCCGAATTCGTAGGGGAAATATCGAACTGGCGTATCACGCAGAGAACTTGCAATCATGGAAATTGTGTAAAAACGTGCGCAACTTATTATGCTTATCGGAATAAAATTTAGGGTTACGGTACGACGGAGAAGTACAATATTAATATTAATATTTCTGATAGTTGCGTACATAAATTATTAAAGTGTGAATTACGTACGCAACTATCAGAAGTATTAAAATGTAAAGAATTAACTTTCACTTGACAATGCTGGAACCAGTACTATCGCCAATTGTGTTGCCAGGTAGGAGGTTCGGTTTGTCTTGGAAAACGACCCCAAAAAGTCTGGAAAGTTTGGACGCCTGGAATAATGTCAAAAATAATGTCAAAAATAATAATAAAGTAAGCAGAATTCCCAGAATTTGCCGTCGAATCACAGAATTTTAAATTTCAGTTTAAATTTTTCATGGATTCACCGATTCAATTGTTTTTTTAAATCAAAAATAATCTCATCAGTTGATATGCCATAATCCAGTAGTTGTGTCCAATCGTCAAGGGCCAATGTCGGTAGGTAGACGAACGACCTGGGACGAAACCAAACTGGTCATTGTGAATCACATTACATTTTGTATTGTACTACAACATTTTGTCCCTAATATAATTTTCTCCACTTTGCGGTTAGAACAATCGGTCTATAGTTATTTGGGTTGGCACTCGGCAGCATTTCCTCCCTTAAAAATCGGAATGACATTTGCAACAGACCAAATATATGGGATTTTACCTGCAGCAAAAGAAAGTTTAAAAATATGTGTTAGAAGCTTATGGATTTGAAGCCGTATTTGTTGGTAGAAATAGGCTGAGAAACCTTCTGGTCCAATGAGTGGTAAGGTTTCAAATTCGAAAGAGCTAGGATGACTGCGGTCTGATTTATATTTACTTCGGAGTAATTTTCTCGAACAGCAGCAATCTGTGGTTGAAACTCGGGGACCACCACGTAATCTTCCACCAAGAAATACACAACTTGGCTGCCGGCGGCCAGAGACATCTGGTGTCGGCATCGTGAAGTAGTGTAGTAGGAGTGGGGCGGGGTGGGGTGGGGTGGTCAGGCGGACTGGCGGGTAGCACGACCGCCTCCTGTCCTGTAGGAGTGGGGGGGGGGGGTCGTCAGGTGGACTGGCAGATAGCATAACCGATCCTATCCGGGTTCGATCCTGGCCTCCCCTGACATTTTTGGCTTAAAAAGGGTCCTGCAAAGTCTCGTGCCCTTTCCGCTTGGATTTCTCCAGCTAAATTGTCCCTCTCGTCGTCTACTCATCAACATGTTCGTCAGGAGGTGATGAAGGGCTAAGCAGGTATGACGGCGGGCCGGCCTGCACTCTCATTCAAAAGGTGTAGCTGATAACATCAAATCAGGCGGGTCCAATTCTGCCACGCTGTAACACCGCGTCAATACTTACCGGCAATGAAGACGCTGAACAATGTTACTGGCTCTCAGAATAGTTAGCAATATTTAAACAAACATTCTTCATACATGGAAATAATTGAAGCTTCGTTAAAAATTGTGAAATATCCGGAAATTTTATTAAAAGATGTCTGGGACACTGAAGTGTGCAGACATATACTATATACAGAGTCTAGATATATGCAGACCTATCTGGGGCTCTGGCAACACTGATCACCACCGTCTTGTAAGTCGGCCAACTTAAAAAAAAAAAAGCTTTAACTTCAAGCAGTAGAACAGTTGATACCTTGTTGTGCGGACAACACGCCAAACAGACATTTGCATTACTAAGTGATATTCTCACTTTGGTAATGCAAACATAATAGTTTTTTCTTTTATTTTGGTCATAAATTATTAAAGTGACAATGACCCGTGGTAAAGCCGTGGCGTACACAATGCCCCTGCCCTTTTCGGAAATTGCCCTTTTTGTGCCAGCATTGCTGGTGCGAGTCGTTGCATGACAAAGAGCCTATTTGTACGCTGTTTATCTTGAGTCCTGCAGGTATTTTATGAGCGGCTACGTTTTCCTGGAGGGGCGGCATTAATCGACGGCCGCCATTGTTTTTGTAACCATCGTGGATATTAACAAGGCACTCTGCTACCAAAAACATACAATTGATTATCTGTGTCGTTCTGGCGTGAACTCAAGATAGGCCGCGGACACTATAAAGGTCTGAAAAGAAGGTCTAAAAAGTGCCAAAAAAAGGCTAAAAGGGCAAAAAAGGCTTAAGTTCCTAGGAAAATATTTCCATTAAAACCTAAAAAAAGGCCCAAAAAGGGCAAAAAAGCTCCGAAAGGGCAAAAAATCCTAAAAAAAAAAGGGTAAAAAAGATAGGCAAAAAAATCCATAGGAAAAACTGTGCCTTTTACTAAAAATTGGCCCTGTCCTCTCGGGAGTCTGTGCACGCTGGTGATGATAATCATGGCTGTCGGGAAATTGTGGGATCGTTTACAGTCGCGTCGTGGCGCTGAAAAACTCCACCATAGGGTACAGAAGTATATCCACTTTCCTGAAAACGAGGGGTAAATAATGCCTGCTTCCATCAATGCCACCAGAGGGCATCACGTGTCAGTCTCTCGTAAGAGGCGATACTTGAAATAAAAAAAAATTGACCTTCGGAAATTGACGAAATACTCGTGCGTATCTATTAAGTTGAAGAACTTATTCCGTGTTCGATTTAAATGGCATTAAGTTAGTCACAAGAAATGTGAACCATGGAAGAAGATTCACCCAGAGTGGCATGCTCGGCACACGGCTCGGCACGCAACACCATGCGTTATACTTAGCTCCACCGACACCTACAACCAGTTTTAAAACGGAATGTTGGATTAAAAAACTGAAAACATGATCATCCAGTTCTGATCTAGCCTAAAATTAATTTAATATCCTAATCTGATCTACTATATTTTTTAAGCAATTCATTCGATCTTCTTATCGTGACCATTTTGTTTTAGTGACGCTAAATAATTTCGATCTACACATGTCGACGATTAGCAAGGTAAAGTTGAGTTCATTGACAACGGCTTCCTCTGGCGTAGCTCGTTGGAATCAGGTACTAATTTCGCCCAAATATTTACTATTGGGAGCGTAAGAGTAGCATTACGTCTCTATACTCTACCCTGAACTGCACATTCAAGGAAGCGAAAGTGTCCCTGAGTGTTTCACTCCCAATTACGGAACAGGAGTTTACTTTATTCCTGGGGGTATATTGGAAATAAGCTCATAATACGTTATGACGTATTTTTCTCAGTCATAATCATAAATCTACTTCTACCGACATCATACGTTATTCAGTCACCGATTAAGCGATAACTGGAACCGGAACCAAGCCATTGTGTCTTGCAAAACATCACGATGACGAGAAGGCCAAATTTGTTGTGACCTCACCAAGTCCACGTGGAAACTGACCAGTTGGACTTATCCTAACTCAGGTAAATTCCTGAGTGGTGGTGGGGGCGAGCCCCATTAATTGCTTCTTGATAACGTCCACTCAGAAGGTCAAGCATTCTCAATTCATTAAATGCCAATTTGGCCATTAATTCAATGTCACGCCTGGTACGGGTCAAGCACTATAATTCACGCTCCAGCACGCGAGCAAACACTTAAAGTTGCGCGGGGGCGTCATTTCTACTCCTCCTACGTTCAAATGTTTTCCTAAGGTTGCCCATCAAGGTTTTCCCGCTTATTATTTACATATTTCCTAACGGTTCGGTCACGTTTCAACGACCACTTCGTCTCGCACGCGCTGTCCTGTTCCCGCTCACTGACCAAGCAATCTCGCATTTCCTGGCTGGAGTATAACTAGTAGGCATGTCTACGCCTTGCGTGCGTCGCAGTACCATCTTAAATGTTGCGCACTTACTCTTATAAGATTACTTCCGTAATGATAGTTCGTGCTTTTGTAAATTAACTCTAATCATCATGAAAGGAGTATAGTTTGTTCCACATTATGTTTGCAGGGAGCTGACTATGACGCCATGTTATCTTCCACTACGCGTACAAAAATACGTAAATATCCTACTCGTAGACTCAAAAAGTAACTGTGTAGAGCCTACAAGTGTGATATTGACATGTTTTTTTCACTCGTAGCGCTAGGAAACGTGGCATCATACTGTCAGTTTCCTGTAAACATAATGTGGAACAAACTACAGTGAGAGGCCAATTCAAAGTTTGGTTTACACCACCATTAGGGCGGGTTTACGCAACGACTCGCCTTTGCATTCTAGCAGCTAGAAGCTAGAAATCATCTGAAATTCCAACATGGCGGCTGTTTTAACTCTTCCGGCTCGCAACGAAAACATTATTTTAGTCAGTTCAGAAGCGACTGGGAAATTGTTTCGTCGGGAAGAATTCTTTATTTTATTAGCACGGATTATAAGACTGTAAGTATTTATTCACACGATGTCGGGTTTAGCTAATTCAGGTAGCGTTGTTACCATGGCAATGACACCTGTACCTCAGCAATTAAATTCTAGCTGCGAGAATGCAAAGGCGCGTTACTGCATAAACGCGCCCTTATTTTTCGCTCACGAAAGTGGTTTTCAAGTTACAGCGGAAAGAGAAATCTGAAATTGCGCATGTCTAGACAGAAACTTTTTTTTAATAATTAATTTTGTTCATCCGAAACAGACTAATGCTCTTGTAAATAAACTGGATCAGTTTTAAACCGTTTTAGACGTTTTAGAAGCAAACAGAATTCTAATAGAGCAACTGGAGCCGGTCGTTGAGCTAGCTGCTAGGGTCACCGGATGAAAATTGATGTAGAAAACATCTTGCGGTACCCTGGGCACTGCAAATAAACAACAATCTCCTTCTGTTTCGATATACTTTAATCGAATCCAAGGATCATTCCTTCACAATAATTTACTTTTTACGCTCCTGTTTTACTTTATGCACACTTTGTAGGCTTTGTAATTCGGTTGTAAATTTGTTAAAATGAAGTGGAATTTACGTTTACCATACGAATTCCATTGTATCCACTGGGCTCTTGCCTTATGCGGCAAAAACTGCAATTTTTTATGAAGGGCCTCCACTGGGCTCACGCCTGTGTGGCAAAAACGGCATTTTTTTTCATAAAGGAGGGGTGGGGGGAAGGGATGGCCCATCCATTGTGCTGTAAAAACAACATTTTTTTGTGAAGAGGGGAAGGATGACCTCTACTGGGCTCTTACCTTGAGTGGCAAAACTGTATTTCTTCTTTTAATGAAAGGGGCCCATCACTGGGCTCTCACCTTGTGTGGCAATAACTGAATTTTTTTATGAAGAGGGTGGGGAAGGCTTCCACTGCACTGCCGCCTCCGGGCCCCTGTTTTGAAGTTACGCATCTATCCAGTTCCTTGTAAATTTCTTTAGATGCTCTTTGCAAGCCAGTGGGTTCCAAAAACAACTTTACATCGACATGTTTATTATCCTTTGCACTCCAATAATAATAATAATAATAATAATAATAATAATAATAATAATAATAATAAGCAGAGTTACCCGACGTAAAATTCCGCTGGTTTAGTCGGTTCTCACGAAATTACCCAGTGTCTTTTGTATCCTAGGGCACCCCGGACAGCACAGTCTGAATAATAAAAATTACTTATTGAAAGCGTAAATTCAATATTTTTATATCCTTGGACCACATACGAAGGTGATATACATTAACACTTTAGTTACACCTGCCTAGTGTTAGCTATACCAATTACCGGTATTAAACTATTAACCCATTTTCACTGCTGGACAGGATTCCAACTCACAACCTTTAGATTAGTAGGCTGACGCCCATACCACCAGGCTGTATTAACTTGACGAAACACTCCGATTTCAAAACGTATAATAAAATAATGTGACGTAATATTTCGTTTGTTACTGATTTTTACAGAGCATCGACAACATCATTCATCCTACCAAACGCTCGCCCTTTTTTTTTGCTACCGTACAATGAATGAATGCTCTCGGGCCTCTTGGCCTTATTCATTGCTACCTTGAAAAAAGGAATTGTTACAGGACATCGACACCAATACCCTTTACAGTCACTTTCTCGTCTTCCAACTCCCTCTCTTAGTTCTGTTTTACCGTTTTTACTTATATAGATAAAAATAACAATAAGAATAAATCTGTATTACACTTACTGCACGAAACTAAAAGTTTGTATGTGCCAGATATATTGTACGTATATTGTTACAAAATCAACAAAACAGTTTAAATGACATGAAAACTAATAGTCTTACTTAGTTTATCGTTGGTTAGTACGTTTTGTTACGTACAGAATATTTACAATTATTAGTCATCCCATATACCGCCTTATTTACAAATCAAAATTAATCTTTTTTATTTTTCTGACAACAGCCATTTTTTGATTTCCTTTCTCAGAGTATATTTGGACGTAATTTGTCATAGATTTTCAGGTATTCTGTTTAAAATGTTTGGTATTAAAAATTGGAAGGTTATTTTTACCATATGAGTTTGACTATAATGGGACTTTAAACCAATTATTATTTCTTCTTATGTTTCTATTAACAGGTATTTTAAATTCTTATTAAATAATAATAATCGTAATAATCAATATAACTAAGATCATAGTTTTTTGTTTGTTTGTTTGTCCGCAGTGGGAATCTAGATAATTTATTCTATTGAAGTCCGTAGGCTTGGGTGACTGGGCGGTGGGCGACTGCTAATGGCAGTTTTTAATTTGTAAGGACCTTCAACAATAATTGGCAGATGTAGTGACGTCACGGTATTTTCATGTAAACGGGAAATCACAACAATGCTCCTTAAAAATGGCCATATACAGGGGGCTGCCAGTATAATAATAATAATAATAATAATAATTCCTGCAAACAGAGGGTTCATACACCTCCGGTAAAACCCCAATGACTGGGTTTTACCGTGGGGGGGGGGGAAGAGGGGGACGCTGCATGAACACGAGCGCCCGTCCTTCATTTTATTCCTGGTTTTACCCATCACTGAAGCACTCATTCTAAAACATTTA
>JAHWFP010237826.1:794-12870 GCA_023313725.1 Lithobius niger
CCCCCCCCACTGACGGCTCTTTGGGTATTTCATTAGGGTCCATGGCTGGTTCGATTTTTACTGTTAAGAAAGACTTGTGTACCAAATTTATGTTTTCTGCAAAATTTCTGCAAAAATTTGTTACTCCACTTAATGATTTCTGCCCAGTGCTCTACAATAATAATTGCTCCGGCGATGCGAATACTGCAGTAACATCAAAATCGTGTTCAAAATACCTACATTTTGAGCTGTACAAATTGAAAATTGGTTCATTGGTTCGATCTCTAGGTGAGAGCAAAAGTTCTAACCCATTTGGCTTTCCGTGTCAAGAATAATGTAGTTCCATTAAAATAGCATGCGAAAGGCCCTAGGCCTTGTCCATACCTACGTTTTAAGCTATAGAACTTGAAAATCGGTTCTGTGGTTCGATCTCCAGGCGAGGACAAAGAGTCCCAACAGCAATATTAATGATTTCTGCCCAGTGCTCTGCAATAATAATTGCTCTGCCGACAAGAATACTGCAGTCACATCAAAATCGGGTTCAAAAGGCCCTGGTCGGTGTTAATACCTACATTTTAAGCTACACAAATTGAAAATCGGTTCATTGGTTCGATCTCTAGGTGTGAGCAAAATATTTAGCCCATTTGGCTTTCCGTGTCAAGAATATTGTAGTTACGTTAAAATAGCCTGCGAAAGGTCCTAGGCCTTGTCCAGACCTACGTTTTAAGCTATAGAACTTGAAAATCGGTTCAGTGGTTCGGTCTCCAGGTGAGGGCAAAGAGTCCCAACAACAACAACAACAACATCAATAAGAAATGGCCATGCCGAACGCATTGATTGTTGTCATTAAAATTTGTAATGTGGTGAAATAGTTACGACACGACCCCAAATACCGAATTTCGTTTGTCTATGTCAATTCTGGGCGAGACTATAGGAGTTCAAAGTTTGACGTTTAACATGAAAGTTCATGCTGAGGCTTACATAAGGACCGCTACTGCGGTCCTTGATATAGATAGATAGGCCTAATGTATCTACGAATGAAAGAAACAGTATATATGCCGATTTTTGCTCGAACCCTGGACGTTCCTCATTATGGCCGGACCCCCTTACACACAGTACCGTAAGTCACATACGGCAGTGTTTAGGGGGGTTCGCCTATGTCATACTCTGAAGACGCCATTCACAAATACACATTGCTGTCTACTGGCTCAACATCTACATGGAATAATCTACATTACTAACTGGTAAGTACACGTTTTCGACGTGGTACGAAAAAAAACACATCATAAACCGCGTCGAAAACGTGTACTGCCAGTCAGTACCCTTCCGAAGGCTACTCGGTTGGTAGTATACCTTGAATAGCGTGATCGAATCCCACGGCTGAGCAAAGTACGTACGGAATAAAAGTCTTCTGATAATGCGAAAGAGTTACCAACAGCGCTTCCCGTTAAAGCCTCCCAGGCTTAACGTTCCAGCCGAGCTTAGAATCTGTTCATCCTTTTTCAGCGATGGAGATCCTTTCTCAAACAACTCCCCTGAACCACAAAACAAAAATAAAATAAAAATCTCCTCGTCGGTGTAGGAGCACAACTGACGAGAACAAAAAGAAAACAACATCCAAAAGGGCAACGATGCTTTTCTGAGAACACCCCCTCCCCCCTTTTCCACCCCGACTTCCCACGCCCAGCAAATGTCATCACCTTCTGTGTTCCACACCAATACATTATCATTTCTCCCACATCAAAGGCCTCCGCCTCACGGCCCGATGGTTAAGAGGGAAAAGGTACAGGAGAAAATCTTTTGCTTGAAGTAAGCGTTGTTACCCACCACCCCAAAGGCTACTGGAGCAGGCCGAGAAACAGCAGGTTGCATTCATTATTTAGACGTCAAACACACAACCAGCTTGGGCTCTCTCGACCTCCTTCTTTCTTTCCTTCCGTTTTTCTTTCTTTCTTTCTTTCTTTCCCTTTTCCTGTCCTTCTTTCTTTCCCAAGACTGGATTACGAGCCCAATTCGATTTTCCGAATCATATTACACGGAATTGCCAAAGAAACATAAACCGTGCACTTGTAGCAAGAAGAGTATACGACCCAAGATTATGGGCTACATCTTCCACGTTCTTTCTCAAAACTGCTACTCGTCTCCGCGGGAATAGAGGAGCGTAAATAATTCAAAAATGCAACGAAAAGTTCAAGATCATCCTAACAAGTGCCATCAAATATTTAGCAATTTCAAGCTCATACTTGTTGCTGTTACAAATTTATTACATTTTCTTTATTTCACTTAATTTTCATGCTTCTAAAGTGTGATATCTTCACCGGAAATGCGACTGCTCCTCGAATGTTTCACAACGAGTATAGTCACATCTACACCAAAATCTGAGGTGGCCATAAAGCATGTCGAGCATTCTCTGTCATTAGCAGCACCCACAGTGGCCTTAAAGGGCAATTACATCCATTTTGACAGGCGTGTTTTACTTTTGGAACACTTACACAATAAATAAACACAAGAATTGCGGTAGGAATACGTTACGTATACGTCCGATACAACAATTTAATGAATTTAATGACTGCATCACTAAAACACGATACGGAGACCGCCATTGTTTTGCTGGAACGCGCAGAAATTAATGCCGACAGATGGTGCTTATCGATTTCGACTCGCAACCGATTGAGATAGCTCTGTTGGCTGCGAGTAGCTCAACCGTCTGACGGCCTTAGCTGGGCACTACTTTCAAGGCCGTCTGATGCTTGAGCTACTCACAGCCAACGGAGCTATCTCAGTCGGCTGCAAGTCGAAATCGATAAGCACAGTCTGTCGGCATTAATTTCTGCGCGTTCCAACAAAATAATGGCGGTCTCCGTGTCGTGTTTTCGTGATGCAGTAATTAAATTGTTGTATCGGACGCACGTAACGTATTCCTACCGCAATTCTTGTGTTTAGTTATTGTGTATGTGATCCAAAAGAAAAACATGCATGTCAAAATGGGTGTAATTGCCCTTTAAAAAGTTTTCAGTAATCGGCACACAACTTGCTATAATCAAATACTAAGTAACACGCAAAGCCAAATGGGCTCAAGTAGGGTTAAACAAGTACATATGCAAACCTATTTACGTTGCCTTTTGGACTTAAATGTCAGACTGCCTGAGCATGGAATTAAACCCACGACCTTTGAAACCAACGTGCGTGTTTATATGTATATGTGTGTGCATGTTAAATGCAGCCTATGGACTTTTCCTTCAAGCCATGTCAGTATGGCTCAGCGGTAGGACTTCGGTTGTGGGTTCAATTCCCCGCTCAGGCAATCTGGCATTTAAGTCCAATAGACAACGTAAGCAAGTCTGCATCTGTATTTAATGCTCATCAATTAATTCAGCCGCCAACATAGTACCTTACGGGTTCTCGGACATTTATCCGTGTGTTACACTTACAGCAAACCAGCTTAGCACATTTTCTGTAATTATGAATGAATTATTTTTCTATTTTTTAATGATGATTTATAATATGTTGTAGCATCTCCATCAGACAAAAATAATATTCACACCATATCACAGATCGTTGTAAAGTTAAATTAAAAGTGCTCGTATAGCACGTCACTCTTTTCACGCCAGGCACAACCCCTCACATAATTCAACAGGTTTTGTATACCATTCCAAATATTAACAAGGCCAGAGAAATTCAGTTTAAGCTCTTAAAATCCTTTAAAACTTCCGCAGCGTATACATCTTGTAAAATTTTTTGGGGAAGGTTGTTAATCTGTACTAGAAATTCAGGTAGCTTTTGTTGCCTCAAGAACTTAACTTTTTAAAGAACTTAAACAACTATTTACTTAGCGTTGTTAATCCGTAGAATTTTACAAAAAAAAAACACTAGAGTTGCTCCGTGTAAAATTCCGCCTGTCTGCCTGATTACCACGAACTGACGCATCCCGGGGTATTACGTATCCAGGGCATTTTGTTCCCCTGGGCATCCCAGGCCAGTAACGACTAAATCAACAGAAAGCTTGCAGAGCTTGGTCAAATTTATACGGATTGGTAGGTTCCCACGACGTCACGCAGTGCCGTTTGTCCCAGGGCATCCCAGGACAGCATGTCTGAATAATAAAAATTACTCATTGAAAAAATGTAAATTCTATTTTTTTTAACCTTAGATCACAAACGAACGTGATGTATACCATTAACACTTGATTTCTACTTAATTTGACTTCTTATGCAGAGCCAGTGCAGTTTGTAGAAAAGTACAGAAAAGCCGTTTTGTTAGGTAACATCAGTTTCCTAGCCCGAATTTTACTAGGCAGGGTCGATAGTTTCACTGGGGAACAATTTTAAACGCAATAGGGTGCAAGAGAGCAGCCGATTTTACTCAGTTCTTATATCCCAGGGCATCACAGGACAGCACTGTCTGAATTAACTTATTTTCACTTTATTTGACCATTTTTGCAGCACCAGTGAAGAAAAACGGAGCAAAGCATGGAAAGGCCGTTTTGTCAGGTGAGGTCAGTTTCCTTGCCAGAATTTCAACAGGAAGGGTCGATAGTTTCACTGTGGAACAATTTTAAACGCAATAGGGTGCAAGACAGCAGCTGATTTTACCCAGTTCTTGTATCCCAGGGCATCCCAGGACAGCACTGTCTGAATTAACTCTTTTTCCCTTTATTTGACTATTTTTGCACACCAGTGCAGAAAAGCGGAGCAAAGCATGGAAAAGCCGTTTTGTTAAGTGAGGTCAGTTTCCTTGCCCGAATTCAACAGGAAGAGTCGATAGTTTTGCTGGGGAACAATTTTAAGCGCAATAGGGTGCAAGAGAGCAGCCGATTTTACTCAGGTCTTGTATCCCAGGGCATCCCAGGACAGCACTGTCTGAATTAACTCATTTTCATTTTATTTGACTATTTTTGCACCACCAGTGCAGAAAAGCGGAGCAAAGCATGGAAAGACCGTTTTGTTAGGTGTGGTCAGTTTCCTTGCCCGAATTTCAACAGTAAGCGTCGATCGTTTCAGTGGGGAACAATTTTAAACGGAATTGTTTCGAGATAGAACAGCAACTTCTACATAGTCCTTGTATTCCAGGGCATCAACGTCTGAATTCACTAATTTTTCCTAAATTCGATTCTTTTTTAACAGTGCACACCCAATGCTGTTTATAGAGAAGCATACAAAAGAGAAAATAAAAGTAACTTACCTGAAAAAGTAAAATCATTATTACTGTAAACTTAGACCTCATACGAAGGTAGTACAAGAGAGCAGCCGCTTTTCCTCTGTCCTTATAACCGAGGGCAGCAAAGGACAGCGAACGTCTGAATTAACTCATTTGCCCTTAAATTGACTCTTTTCTTCACCGCCTGTACTGTTTGTTGAGAAGCACAGAAGAGCCGTATTGTCAGTTTCTTTGCCCGAATTTTACCAAGCAGGTGGTTAGTTTCCCTGGGGAAGCTTTTTTCTTCTTCTTTGAGCAAAATAAAAATTACTATTTTGAAAACGCAAACTCAATAACCTAGAAGGCATAAGAAGGTGATCATTAACATTTAAGTTATACTTGCACAGTGTTAGCTATACCTTAAGTTATACCAGCCTAGTGCTCGGACGGCATTCGAACTCACAACCTTCAGAATAGCAGGCTGACGCCCTAACCATTAGGTTATACTAACTTAATGAAAACCCCTATAGTTTTAAAAAATTTAATAAAATCCAGCCAAATCAAAAATTGGTATAAAAACCCGCCAAGTTTCCAAAAACATTCGGCCTTTGAAGGTAGTGACATCATTCAACGAGGGAAAGGTCGCCAAGGTCAATCCTATTAGCCAAGTTAATCGCACCGACTAATAGTTCGAAAGTTAAATGAAAACTTGAAGATTGCTACTCGCTTTAGCTTTCTTCAAGTTTTCATTTAACGTCCAAAGTATTATTTGGTGCGATTAATACTTTGCTAATAGGAACTTGGCTAATATATAGGATTGACCTTGGCGCCTTTTCCCTGGTTGAATTATATCACTACCTTCAAAGGCCGATTGTTTTTGGCAACTTGGCGGGTTTTTATACCAGTTTTGGCTGGATATCACAACTTTCATAGGACTGTTAACGTACATAAGGTACGTACATAAGGTATCTTCATCTGTACCTTTTTCTAAATGAATTTTATTTCTATAAATTTTCACATTTATAATTTTCAAATTTACCATTGCGAATTAGCCGTTAGATTATAGCCAAATTAACACGATTTAGTCTATTGTATGACCATTCTTCACATGCTTAAGTTGCTTCAATACTATTTTTGCACACACTGGCTAGCAATCGCTGATTTCGTTCGCTTCGCTCAGTCAATCAGCGCATCCCCTTCAGTTGATATGCTTATCCCTGCACCCTCCCCTTAATTTTTCAAGATTTCGTTCATATTTAGTCATGCAGAAACTCCCGAAAGTCGCTTTACTAAAACAGCAGAACGCGAAGCATTTTATTTTTGGGTTATTAACAAAAACTCAGTTAGCTCGTGGATGCTCGTATTGTTGTTGCGTAACCATCATCTAACGTGCATCCCTTTATTCTTACGCAGTCCACGGCGACGTTATTGTTTCTCTATTTTGTCCTTCGTTACAGTTCAGTTTTTAGTTCGTGTAGGCTTTTACAATGAATCTAAGTACCAGTTTTGATTGTTCACGCCAGTGCTGCTTGACTTTGGTTGCAACTTGGAAAAGAAACTAAATTTAAATTCACTGGTGGCGAATTTCGAAACCCTCCCACGCATTTGTCCTGACCCCTACAACCCCCAAACCAACCAAAGGACCATGCTCAGATTACCATGCATCCGTGTGCAAATGTTCAGCTACGTAGGCCTTCTCAATTTTGCGCTAGCCATGAGCAATGAATCTGTGGGATTCAACATGAGGCCAGCCTAACTAGCAAGTTACTATTTACTAGCTAGTCATTAACATAAAAACAACGTTATTGACGCTTCTCTCTCTCCATGAATGGTGGACACTCACCTTTTAACTTTCATTTTTTTCTTTATCCCTGCACCTTTCCCTTACATTTACCACAATTTGAAAGATTTCTGTCGCATTGGAATTTATCCTCAACAAGCCAAAATATGCTTTTAGTTGCTTACAGTTAACAGACACATGTCTGCTAGCGAGGCCGCCTTTTATCATTAACAATCAATTTTTTAACAATCGGATGTCTACAATGGAATGATCTATTGTTACTTGGCGGCGACACACTAGCGTGTGTGTAGATAATGTAACGTAAAATTTAGTTTGTTGCAGATTGTTCTAGGACATCGACAATACCCTAAATCCGGCCGAACGTTCGCTTTTTTTCTTTGCTACCGTGCCAGCAATGAATGTTCTCGGCCTTATTCATTGATACTTTGCATCGACAGTACCCTCAATCCTGCTGAACGCTTGCCATTTTTCTTTGCGACCGTGCCAAGAATGAATCTTCTCGGCCTTATTCATTGCTACCTTGCAAAAAGAACTTGCAGTCTAGTCAAATTAGCTCAAATGCTCGGAATCTACATATATAATACGGAGCAGGCGGCCAAGTCACCGGCCACGCGATTCTGTCGTTCAATCAAGTACCCCACCCTGTAGTGCCATCTGTTGACGGGATTCGCCTTCAACTTTGGGTTGGGACACTTTTCCAACATCTTCGAACAGATGGCACCGCTTACCAAACCTGCCATGTCGCCGTCTATTGACGGCCTTGGACTACAAGTTTGGGTTATATCACTTTTTCCAAAGTCTTCGAAGAGATGGCGCCACTTACCAGACCTGCCGCACCGTTTTTGGGTTAGTTTTTTGGTATTGTTGCGGTGCCAAAGCGGTCAACAAAGTTTTGGTCGCATAGATTGTACCATTGTCGGCGTTTGACCTAAAAAGAAAAACAACCCGTGTCTACTAAACCAGACAACTTTAAACCAAACGACGATTGGTCCTTAAGGCGCATTTATTTCCTAAATGTTCACTTCCAGAAAGGAGTTGAATTGTTTTTAAGTGGGCGGCAACAATCGTTGCTTGCAACAATGTCGCCATGTACGGTACCAAGGTGAATTGTTTCAAAGAATTAACTTAAAACATAGGGCTACTTGCTTATTGAATGCTGGATTTCTCAGGACTTTTTTTTAGTCTTCAGTCAAACATACGCATGCAACTTTTCCGAAACTGCACCAAAGGGGACATGTCACGGGGCGGCGTTTTTGGAGGGTGCGGTAGAGGGTGCCAGGGCAAGTGTGTGTGGCGGGCAATACGCGCTACCGAAGTGAATTGTTTCAAAGGATTAACTTAAACATGGGATTACTTGCTTACAGAATGCTGGATTTCTCAGTGATAGGGTTTTTTTTAGCCTTCAGTCAAACACACGCCAGCGACTTTTCCGGGGCTGCACCAAAGGAAGAATGTCACGGGGCGACGTTTTCGGGGAGGGGGAGGCGGGCTAGCGTGTATGGGGGGGGGGACACGTATGCAAATCCGGGAAAGGGCAGGAGTGTGGGATGGGGGGGGGGGTTAAAGTAATTGTGGGGGAGTGGGCATTATGTGGGAGCCATTCACATGTTCGGTCTTCCGTTTGATACATTTAAAACCAAACACTAAACACCTGGAGGGAGGTGGGGGGGGAGGGCGCAGCATGCGCACGGGCAAACCTAGTAATTCATAATAATAGTCCAGTTGCCAAATGCTAATTTTTGGCCTAACCTAAAAAAAACTGTCTGCACAAAATGTTTTTGCGCAGAAATGTTCTACAATATGTCCCTATACTCCAAAACATAATAATGTCACCATGGCACCCTTGGGGAATTTAAAATGGCGTCCAAAATGTGCGACAAAAAACGTTTTTTTGCTTCTAGCGTCTAAACCGTTCATTCGATTGAAAATTAACAGGTTACCAATTATGTTTAGAATAAAATTTACTTCAAAAAAGGTTCTATTCATATTTTTGGTAAAATTAATCCTTCTTGTCAAAACTCTCTATTTAATTTAGGCCGTTTACACATGGGACATACAACTGTGCATAACGTATGTTACAATTCCTGACTTTAAACAGCTGTAGTACCCGTTCTAATTCGAAAACAAGCGGCTACAGCGACTACCTAGTCGCATCCGGTTTTCTGTACAGTTCTGCCACTACCAATAATGAGGCACACTTCTCTATCACGCATTGCAACAGCTATCTCTATTATATATAATCTAAAAGCAGTAACCATCAGAATTGCCCATTAAAAATGTGTTGGCTTTTTAGCTTATTTTATATTATAGGCGTAATTGTCAGCGTTTAGGCCTAATTTACAACTTTAATTTCGTAAGTAGCAACTAACGGAGATTTGGATTGTGTACAGTAACCTATTCATTTTTGCAACACGGTGTGCCTCCGGGCACACAGTTACAGTGTTACAACGTAATGCGCAACGTAGCCTATATAGATCAGTGATAGTAGGGAAGGGACAGGAGAAACGCTGTTGAGAAAGCCAGCAGCGACTCGTAGCAACTTGACGTTGCCATGGTAACATGATTTTAGACCTAATTTCATTTTTTAAGCCTAATTTTTTTAACGGCAGTTTTGGTTTCGTAAGTAGCAGAGCGGCCTATGGAGAATTTGGTTCGACCATAAGCCTATTCATTCATGCAACAACGCGACAAGACTCTTAAACGAAGCTAAAATGTTTTTGTTTTTACGGCTGCGTAAACACGAATCCTTAGGATTTCAATTCGACGATAAAATGTTAGTATTTAATTTAGTTACGTCGAAGAAGTCTATTAGCTATAAGGAGGTAACGATGTTTTAATTTGCCATGTTATTTAACTAACTTTTGACACTGAATTTAACGTTGTGAACAGTGGTCGTCTCCATCTGGTACCGTTGGAAAGTTGAAAAAACCGACGGACGGACGGACGGACAAAGTCGTTGCAATAGTCTTCTCAGCCGGTACCGCTGTACAGAAAACTAAAATGGACGTGATTCGGCTTAGATGAAAGAAGAAGATGTGTATTTTCCAACAAGGGTAATTAAAACTATTTATATTAATTAGGAACTAAGCTACGGCAGTTTATCTACGTTCCAGCACTATGCTTTTCGCTCTATTTTACCACTTCATCTTTAAACTGTTGCACCACCGTTCTAATTCGAATAAATGGACGTGATTAAGCTTAAACGAATTTCAACAAGGGTAATTAAAACGATTTATATTAATTAGGTGCTAAGCTAAGATAGTTTTTCTACAGTGTAGCACTGTGCATTTTGCGCTATTTTACCACAAGTTCCATCTTTAAACTGCCGTAGCTTAGCTTCTTATTAATATAAATCGTTTTAATTACCCTTGTTGGAAAACATACATCTTCATCTTTCATCTAAGCCTAATCACGTCCATTTAACCGAATTATAACAGGTGGTGCAGCAGTTTAAAGATGGAACTTGTGGTAAAGTAGAGCGAAAAGCACAATGCTACAAAGTAGGTAAACTGCCGTAGCTTAGTTCGTAATTAATATAAATCGTTTTAATTACCTTGTTGGAAAATATACATCTTCATCTCTATCTAATCCTAATCACGTCCGTTTGTCCGAATTAGAACGGGTGGTGTAGCAGTTTAAAGATGGAACTTGTGGTAGAATAGAGCTAAAATCACAATGCTACAACGTATGTAAACTGCCGTAGCTTAGTTCGTAATTAATATAAATCGATTTAATATCCTTGTTGGAAAACATACATCTTCATCTTTCATCTAAGCCTAATCACGTCCATTCATCAGAATTAGAACAGGTGGTGCAGCAGTTTAAAGATGGAACATATGTTAAACTCTAGTGCGAAAAGCACAGTGCTACAACATGTGCAAACTACCGTAGCTTTGCTCCTAATTAATATAAATCGATGTAATTACCCTTGTTGAAAATTACACATCTTCATCTTTCAGCTAAGCCTAATCACGTCCATTTATGTGAATTATAACGGGTACTGAAGCTGTTTAAAGTCAGGAATTGTAACACACATTATACACGGTTGTATATGTAACATGCGTTAACAGACTAAAATAACTTAAATATCGAATTTCGGCAAGAAGGATAAATTTTACCAAAAATATGAATAGAAACATTTTTAAGGAAATTTTAATATAAACATAATTGGTAACCGGTTAATTTTCAATCGGATGAACGGTTTAGACGCTGGAAGCAAAAACCGTTTTTTGTCACAAATTTTGGACGCCATCTTGAATTCCCCAAGAGTGCCAAGGTGGCATCATTATGTTTTGGAGTACGGACATATTGTAGAACATTTTGTGCAGACTATTCTTTTGGGTTTTTGTGCCGTCTGCCGGGCTATAAGCCGCTTTTTGGCACATATGTTCGTAGTGACATCAAGTTCAACATACTAAAAGCCCTCACCTGTCCGTGTTGAGCTAAGGCCGACATCTTGGAAACATGGCACCCGATATCGTTTTTTTTTTCAATATATCTCGGTAACGGTTGTTCTGGCATGAAAATATGTTCCGTCCAAAAATGTAGAGCATGAAGTTTTCTACAAAAAAGTGTTCTATACATTATTTTCGTAAATTCAATAATTCAGCCAATAAACGATGTAGAAGAATGTTGAGCTGATAAAGCAGAAATCACAAGATAAAGGGTAAACAAAGCAAACAGTCTGCATTAAAGACTGGCCTTGTGAGGATACACGATACACTAATCTGAGAAAGAAAGAAAAGACAACTGCCCCGACTGGAAATCGAACCCAGGACTTCCCGTTTACTAGCTGGGCGCCCTAACAACTGTGCTACCGGGGCTGATTCTGGCTACAGGCTCCAGCAGAGCTAAGCAGCTGATCATTTTTTCTCAGTGGTGACCTACAGGTCACAAACATACACAAGGAGGGAAAGCAACATTGCTTCTTGGCCTCTACTTTAGAAATAATGCAAGCAGTAAATAATGAAGAAATCACAATGTAAAGAGTAAACGAAGAGTTAACGAAGAGTTAATATAACTGGCAACTGCTGCATAAAATATGAAAATATGTTTAATCCGAAATTATAGAGCATGGAATTATCTACAAAAAAATGTCGCTTCCTTTTTTTTAAAACTGAGTCAATGATTCAGCGAATAAACGGTGTCAAAGAGGCCACG
>JAHWFP010237827.1:0-38751 GCA_023313725.1 Lithobius niger
AAGCTGGTTGGAGCCATTGGACTAGTGGCGATGCTTCGATGATGAATCGTTGGGTCCTGGGCTTGGATCTGCCATTCTGATGTGGAGTTGAGCCATTGGACCAGTGGTGACGAAGACTTGGCCGATGAGCACTGTGGCCCTGGCGTTCTAGGCTGGTCGAGCAGTTTAGACTGGTGGTGACGCTTTGGTGGTGAGCGACGGATCCCCCTTGCCTTCGTGCCGGCAGATCCCGTTCTAAACTGGAGTCGACCCTTCGGACCGAGTTGCGAGGTACAAACGTAAGCTGTTGCATCGACGATCCCCCAGTCTTCTTATGAGGATGGATCCCTTGCCTTAGGTACGACGTTTCGTTCTAAGCTTGTCGAGCTGTTTGGACTAGTGGCTTTGGTTTGAGATCGGTACGCCGTTCTAAACCGGCTGTTGGACCGAGTAAGCGAGACGAGTGGTGATCATTCTCGTCCTTTGGCTACACTGTTCCGAACTGGTCGAGCTGTTTGGACTTTGGTTGTGGCTTTGGCTGTGGGTCTTGCTAGCGGACCCCACTCCTCGTAAGTCAACCTGGACCGAATTGCGAGACTGGTGACGAGCTGTGTAAGTCCTCGATGTTGGGCTCGATGTTCTAAACTAGGTTGGAGCTGTTTGGACTAGTGGCTTTGCTTGGTGAAGATTGGGACGCCTTTCTAAACTGGGATGAGCCATTGGACCGAGTAGCCAAGACTTGGTGGTGAGCATTCGTTCTCCTTGAGGGTGTGCTGTCTCTGAGCTGCCCCTCTTGTGCTCGGAACTGGTTCGTGATGTTTGCTGCAGGCCTGTGAATCTGGTGAGTCCTGCTGAAAGAGTTAGCGGCTTGGCCCTACCGTAAGCTTCCTCCGTCGGTCTTCGGGCTATGGACGGGTACGCAAGGGTAGCATGTCGGGCCGTGTTTGAGCTCGAGTAGGTGGACGATCCTAACTTGCTTGCTTTGCATGTCTCCGTCTTGGATTGGGAGTGCTCGAGTGGCGGGCGAAGTGGTTGTTGCTTTTTGTTGTTCCCTGGGATGCGTTGACCTGTGGGCAAATGGGTCTGGTGATGTGCTGGCAGAAAGCGCTTGAACCTTAGCGGCTTGGCCCTACCATAAGCTTCCTCCGTCGGTCTTAGGGCTATGGACGGGTACGCAAGGGTAGCATGTTGAGTCGTGTTCAAGCTGGAGTATGCAGACGATCCTAACTTGCTTCTTCCATGTGCGTTCGTGCCCCGGGTTGAGCTTATTAAGTGACAGCTGGGCGTTTCTGAGTCCAGGATGTGTTGGCTGTGGGTGAAAGAGACTGGTGATGTGCTGCTGAAAGAGTTTGTTCCGGCTTGGCCCTACCGTAAGCTTGCTCCGTTGGTCTTCGGGCTATGGACGGGTATGCATGGGTAGCATGTTGAGCCGTGTTTGAGCTTGAGTAAGTGGACTATCCTAACTCGATTGCCTCGTGCCTCTGTGTCTTGGATTTGGATTGGTCTCTGAGCTAGTCGGAGCAGTTGGACTAGTGGCGATGCTTCGGTGGCGAGTGGTACGCCATTCCGAACTGAAGTTGAGCCGCTGGACCGGCAGCAAAGACTTGGCGATGAGCAGCCAGACAGCTGCTATGCCAGCCGATATGGCAGCTGATATGCCAGAGTCGTGTGCGTCTGGGCATTTCTGAGTTTAGGATGTGTTGGCTGTGGGCGAAAGAGTCTGGTGATGTGCTTATGAAAGAGTTTGAACTTTGACTTAGTCCTACCATAATCTTACTCCGTCGGTCTTCGGGCTGCGGGCGGGCAGGTAAGGGTAGCATGCTGAGCCGTGTTCTGAGCTTGAGTAGGAAGACGATCCTGACTCGTTGCCTCGTGCCTCTGTGTCTTGGATTATAGGAGTGCCTTAGCCGCTCTGTGTCTAGGGAACATTGATGTCGAGTGCGAGAATCGGGTGTGAAAGACTGCGAGCCCGGGGCCTGCCAATCATGTTACTCCGTCAGGTCTTTGATCGTCCCGTGATTCTTCGGAATCTCTCGGGCTCACTGGCTATGTGGCGGGTAGGTTTCTGGTAGTATACCGGGCTTGTAGTATGTGAGTGAAAGCCAGCCCGGGGCCTGCCAATCATGTTACTCCGTCAGGTCTTTGATCGTCCCGTGATTCTTCGGAATCTCTCGGGCGCACTGGCTATACGGCGGGTAGGTTACAGGTAGTATACTGGGCTTGGACTGTTTGAGTGAAAGAGCGAACCCGGGGCCTGCCAATTATGTTACTCCGTCAGGTCTTTGATCGTCCCGTGATTCTTCGGAGTCTCTCGGGCGCACTGGCTATACGGCGGGTAGGTTACAGGTAGTATACCGGGTTTGTTGCGAGAAAGAAATTCCCGATTCCCTTCGGTGTTTCTGTGACTTGGATGTGGAGTTGTTATTTGCTGGTGTTGGCCTTGTACCATGCATCGGTGACGCTATCGGCCAAGTGGTTGGCTTGTTGATGAGGACGGCGTGTGGGTCATTTGCTCAAAGCTGGTTGCAGCCATTGGACTAGTAGCGATACTTCGGTGATGAATTGGTGGGCCCTCGCCTTCGGGCTTGGATCTGCCATCCTGATCTGGAGTGGAGCCATTGGACTGGTGGCAAAAGACTTGGCTGATGAGCACTGTGGTCCCGACGTTCTAGGCTGGTCGAGCTGTTTGGACTGGTGGCGATGCTTTGGTGGTGAGCGACGGATCCCCCTTGCCTTCGTGCCGGCAGATCCCCGTTCTAAACCAGAGTCGACCCTTCGGACCGAGTTGCAAGACTGGTGCAAACGTAAGCTGTCCTATCGACGATCACCCAGTATTGTGAGGATGGATCCCTTGCCTTTAGGTTCGACGTTTCGTTCTAAGCTTGTTGAGCTGTTTGGACTAGTGGCTTTGGTGGAAATCGGCACGCCTTTCGAAACCAGCTGTTGGACTGAGTAAGCAAGACGAGCGGTGAGCAATGTCGTCCTTTGGGTGCACTGTTCTGAACTGGACGAGTTGTTTGGACTAGTGGCTTTGGTTGTGGGTCCTGCTAGCGGACCCCACTCCTCGTAAGTCAACCTGGACCGAATTGCGAGACTGGTGATGAGCTGTGTAAGTCCTCGATGTTGGGGTCGATGTTCTAAACTAGGTTAGAGCTATTTGGACTAGTGGCTTTGCTTGGTGATGATTGGGACGCCTTTCTAGCTGGGTTGAGCCGTTGGACCGAGTAGCAAAGACTTGGTGGTGAGCACTCGTTCCCTTGAGGGTGGGCTGTCTCTGAGCTGGTCGGAGCAGTTGGACTAGTGGCGACGCTTTGGTGGTGAGCGACGGATCCCCCTTGCCTTCGTGCTGGCAGATCCCCGTTCTAAACTGGGTTGAGCCGCTGGACCAGCAGCAAAGACTTGGCGACGAGCAGCCTGGCCTCATCTTCGGGCTTGGAAGGTTCTAAGCTGTTTGAGCCATTTGGACTGGTGGCAACGCTTTGGCAGTGAGCTGTGGGTTCGTCCTGTAGTACATCTCCAGAGTGCTGCCGGACCTAGTGGCAATAGTGGCGGTGGCCCTTTAAGCTCGGAGAGGTCTCTTGGAACTGGTCGGAGCAGTTGGACTAGTGGCTTCGTTTTGGTGACGAGTGGTACTCCATTCTGAACTGTAGCTGAGCTATTGGACCTGCAGCAAAGACTGGTTGGAACTTGTTGAAAGGCAGTCGTTTCGAGCGTTGCCAGTGCTATACTAAAGTGGGTGTTTGACGAGACATTCATGAACTAGCTAGCTGACGAGGTGGCTAGGCGTCGAACATTGGGACGTTCGTGTTTTTCGACGAGTTCCTTAGTGTAGTGATCCACCTGAGGCCCGTCTTTCCTTCTGGTCTCGAAGGTTAGGCGATCGATGACTGTGGATCATGAGGGTGTGGTGGTGGGGCAGAGACCACTACTTACAAGCCTGAGGATGACCCTTACTGGATGATGACTTGGATGATGACTTGGCATGTGGCTAAGTCCAAAAAATGGGACTTTGTACTGAGGGGATGGACTTGGTCTCGACCATCCCTGAATCAAAAGAGACCCGCATACTAGCCAAGCTCCGCAATGGTGGAGTTTGGCTTTTTTTTTAACCCTTATGGTGACGGTTAACATCGCAATACCCAGAGAATTTGGCTAAGTTCCACCCAAAGAAAACCCCACACCCCGCCGTCACCTGAGACCTGGCATTCGTCGCGGTTTCAGGCTCGGATTGAGTACCTGAAGCCACGACGAATACCGGGTCCAGTGTCAGTGAGGTTTGGGGCTTTTAGTCTTTTCCTGAAAAGTCAAAGTCACAGTTAGGCAAAGGGAAAACATAATTCTGAACAAAGGTTACAAGGTTTATTCGGCGTTGGCTGTACAAAGCTATACAAGTTCAATGAAAATTCAGCCTAAAAATCGAGATCCAGGCGATCTTGATGCAGCTGCCAACAAGTTCGTCCACCGTGCCTTCTTCTCGAGCTTTCGTCCGTGCACACGTTCGTGCGACAAGTTGCGCACCACCAGATGGTCTCGTGCCGTTCCTGTCTGTACTTCCTGCACACCTGGCATCTGCGGCTCCTCGTACTCTTTTCGTGGCGATGACTGGTACCCAAAATGGCTGGAAGTCTTATGAGGCGTGTCTTGCGTACTCGGTTGATGAGTTGGTTGGCCAGCGATCTTCGGTAAGTCAACTGGGAGCGTTTGCCAGCCCTATTGAGGCCGCAGACCATGACCATGTTGAGCCTGGCATTGACGAGAATCTGGTTGAGCTTTTGGAAGAAAAGGTAGCGGTGCCATCTAATCGACCTCCTGCCGACATAGAACGAGGAGATGAGGTGATTGGCCATGTCCACGCCATTCATGGTCTCCGTGTAAGTCATGGCTGCCGGTGGACAAGTGACTAGGTGTTTCTGGCCCCCGATGAGTCTTCCGACGGTACATTTTCCGGCCAAGGGATCCACGTGGGTGCTGAGTAGAGGGACGGCCTTGGTGTCACACCAGATGCTCAGCAGTAGCCGGCCGCTCTGACGCAGGATACTGTCACCACGTTCGTGCTCTTTCTTGAATTTGCGCAACTCCTCCGTGAACTCGTATGGCATTCCGGCAGCATTGGCGCGTAGGCTCCCGCATCCGAAGGTTCCTAGCTTGGTGTAGAGGACCTGAAACAGCAGTGCCGAAGTGAAGCGGTTGTCACAGACGATGGTGTAACCCTGGTTGAGGTAGTGGCGCGCGGTGTAGATCGTTGTGTGAGCCATCTTGTTGTTCTCGAGTTCCTTAGCGGGGTCTTGGGCGGGGTCAATGGCCATGTGGCGCTTCTTTCCAATGTGTGCCTCGTCGTTGAGTATGTAACCGTCGAACGGGTCGCAGAGAGTGAAGTGTTCAAAGCCGACCTTGATGGGCTTCTTGGGCTGGTATACCTTGATCTTGGATCTTCCAGTGTATGCAGTCATTGACTCGTCTATGCAGAGAACTGATCCGGGGTTCCTGCACTTGCGGAATGCCTGGTTGATAGCCTCCATCATCGGTCGAACCTTCATTATTGCGTCCATGTCCTCCTTGGCCTTCTGCTCTTCCATGGCTTGCCTGGTCGTGGGCGATGCAGTCTGGGGATCGGTACCAGTGAAAGACGGTTCTTCGGACAGCCGAAAGTTGTTCCAAATTTGATTGAACCTTGTTCTGGTCATGGTCGATCTGATGGAGTGGTTTCCCAGGTCTGGGGACGTGGACCAATACTGCGCCATCTCCGGCAAGTCGTTGTAACCCATGATTATCAGTATTCCGATGAAAGCCAGCAACTCGTCTTTCGTCAATGGTACCCAAGCGGGAGTGGGATGTGGTTTCTTCCGTTTCGGCGATGTTTGGCAGGCTTGCGTGGTTGTCGTTACTGCTGGGTCTTGGCTGGAGTTGGAGTTGGAAGTGGCCTCTGCTTGTTCCCCTGGCTGAGGGAGTTGCGACGATACGACCGTTGAAGGTGTCTCCTTGGCAGCTGGCTCTTGGCTAGAGTTAGCCCCTGCTTCTTCCCTTTGGATTTGCGCTGGCTGGATCGGCGACGTTGACGACGAGGACTCTGACTGGCTCCTGAGTGTCTTGTCCACCTCTGCACACATCTGCTCTAGCACCAACCGTCCTGTGCTCAGATCTTCTGGGGGTTTTGTTCTCGAGTCTTCTGGGGATTGTACTGGTGGAGCGCTTGGCTGAGACTGTTGTTGGCTGAAACGGTGATTGACATATTGGGTTATCCTGGCGTGGCGCATCTCCTGGAGGTAGCAACTTCGAGGAGGCAATAATCGTGTCCTTTTTTGCTCGGGTGGCTCGGGGAACATATTACTTCTGTAGATCTTGTCGTACAGTACGACTCGCCAGCGTCGTTTCATGGCTTCTAGTTTACTCGGTTCCAGTGACGGTGGCGGTGATTGTGGGGGTGGTGGCTCGACTACGTTGGCTGTCGTTGTGGTGGCTCTTTCTTCCTCCTCATCTGACGAAACGAATCTACCTGAAAGACCCCGAGGGAAGGGAACGATTCCTCTTTTGGTTCGTCTCATAAATGGCCGCGCCTGCGATGTTGCGACTTTGGCTTTTGGCTTGGTATTTTGGCTGGACGACGAGACCGCCTCTGCTGGTGTGGGACGTAGTAGGACCGACCAACCGGGCTCATATGTGGGCAACGTCGCTTCTGATGATTGCCTTGGCATGGGAGTAGAGGTTTCTGTTAAGGTTCGAGGTCGTGGTGGGCTTTCTGGCCTTAGCGGTCGTGATGGACTGTCTGGCCTTGCTGCTTCCTCCTCACTGCTAGACGTCGTAAGGCAGGCGTCGGCATCGTCCTCTGACTCGGTTTCTTTTAGTTCGTCATCTAACTCATCCTCATCTGATTCTTGGCTGCTGCCTTCATAGTAGTCCTCATTTTCCTCGCAGTAATATGGGTAGTCTGATTCGTCCTCCTCCTCCTCGGCGACATCTGTTTCTGGCATTGGCGGCTGTGCTTGGCTTGACCCGGCTTCTTCCATGTGGACGTCTGGTTGTGGTATTCCCAGCTGTGGTTCAGTCGGAATTCCAGTGAGTGGCAAAAACTGGCAGTAAGTGATGTGGGGTGGTGATGGACGTGGCTCCCCTTGAGTCGAAGTCCCTGCATTGCCTTTTGGTCCTGGTGTCTTGGCTGACGTGACGTTCCGTGTGCTGCGTCTGGCATTGCTGGCCCTGTCGTCCATGAATTGGTTGGTCCTCCTTATGATGAAATCTGCAGTCTCCCCGAATAATTCCATGAAAAAATCCAACTCCTTGCTCTTCTTGTTGCATCTGCCAATGTAGCCCATTGGAGGTCCGGAGAAACCTTTCTTGTCCTGGTACTCGCTCAGCTCTTCCGTCCAAACCCGATGAAGTTGCCTCCGATTCTTGCCGGCCCTAGACTTCTCTACTACGGCGTAGCTGGGTAAGTCGTCCATCGGCGCCTCTGCAGCCATCATCCTGTTTGCCCGCTTCTGGTCGAAGAAATGATTCACATGCGGCGGGTAGGCCATTATATACGGCCACGCCTGACCACTGCACATCGCTTCTGCTCAAATGTATGCAAGATCGAGAAGTAGTTGCCACATGACGCAACGTTGTGCAATATTGTGCAACACCCGCGGAACCCGCATCTGGGTGCGGGATAGCAGGATGTGATTGCACCACGCGGAAACAGCAACCGGTCGTGAAGGGCAATGGGCCTCAGATTGCCAGACACTGCAAGGGATCATCAATTGAGTGGCTTTCGATAAAGCCGCGTGCCGTTGTTGCGAACATGGTGTTTGGCATCGGAAATTAGGGAGCACGGCGGACAAGCCCACGCCTTGCTGCCCGACATGCGGGTTCGAGACCAAAAAAACAAAAAAAGGCCGGAAACAACATGAGAAAGGAGTGGCAGGGTGGTTGTGGGATGTAGAATGGAATTTCCGAGGGAAAAGCTGATCAATGGACATGTTACATGGATCCCAGTTTGCTAGATGTTCCCGAGACAGTGTTGCCGAATGGGTAAACAAAAAGCCGTAACGGCTTATATGGTTGGACTGTGGGTTGTATTTATGTATTACTGGCCTTCAACCATAGTTGATGAAAAAATGTGACGCATGTGCATCTAAGCGGTGTTTCATGCGTCATATCTTTGGGTTGTATATTCATTTATAACTAATTTCCCTCAGTAATGCTTTGGGTTCATGAAGGACTCATGACGCGTGATTAATTTTGGTATTTGTCAGTAAAAAAAAAAACCCTTGCCCAATTTTATTGATTTACAAACTTTTCTCTCAGACAACAGACAGACAAGCAGACAGACACCAGCATAAAATGCGAAGTTCCATTTCTTTGCTTTGCAATCCTGCAAAGAAAGGAAAATGAAGTTCTATTTTATGCTGATGGAGAAGAAGGTGAATCTTGACAAGTTTTCATCCGTTCTTTACGCTTCTAACGACATTTTGCGTGGACTCAAGCGAACTCGTTTGTGGTTAGAACTCGCCATTATTTATTTGGGCAAGTTGGTGCAAGAGTTTCAGTTTAAAAGTTAGAATGACTTCAGACAAAATTAATCATGCGTCATCATTAATCATGTGTGTTTTTTAAAAAATAGACTGGTGTCTGATGCATACAGTCTACGCATTTCAATAATTTTTACTGTACTAATCTCACAAAATGAAATGCAAAGCAAATTTAATGCTGTATACATCTATGGTTTGTGGCTGCACATTGGTTGAAAAATCTCAACGTAACGTCTATTTTAAATATATACTGTAGTTCTCGATGCTCTGAAATATGGCCAGAAACGTGAAGCCTAATAATGTGTCTTCCATCTCGCAATTTCTCAGTAATTCAAATGAAATTGCTCTTTGAATAGTTCATTGTGAGGGTGTGAACAAGTCAAAATATGAATGGTGGAAGGCTTAACTGTTTTACGTTGCAACGTTATCACATTTTTTAAACGTGCTGTGGTTCGTTACGAGTTAATCCAACCTTAGACGATTATAGAGCAGTGACATAATGTACTAATATTGTATATAACTCTATGGTGGAGCCAGTAACTGGGTTAGCTGCAAGGGGCACTGGAGGGGGAAAAGAAGGTCGTCTTACTGAAGCCAATGCTATTAGACTGGATTTTTAAGCCTATAACGCGCGATTTTTGTTGTTGGAGAAAACAACGTTTTTTTAAGCCTAAGAAACCGCTTTCAATGCACTGTCTTGACTAGAAGTGCCGTTGTTTTTCCTTCCATTTTAATCTAGTGCCCCTTGCAGCTATACTCCCCAGATGCTGTCTCGTAGCCAATATTACGTCACTTAACGCTGCTCTATTATACTTAAGCAGAGCGCAAAAGTAACGTCTGCGTTGCCCCGACCTGAACGGTTTTCTAATAACTTGAAAAATGTTAGCTACGCCCAATTACGAAGTTGCAAGTAATTAGCGTCAGTTTGATTCGAAAAATTTCATAATATTTATGTAATGTCATGCGACATCACATGTGGTTTACCAGGGCTGACTTTTCGAACACGCTCACAACGGGTTTGCTTTATCTCCATTATATTTAACTTTCCATGCTTACTCAAGACACTATTATAAATCCTTAATTTTAAGTGATTCGTAAATTGCGTCATGTTATATTATTTTTTTTCTGTATCTTGTGTTATTATTAATTTTGTGCTAATGCTACTGCGATATAAAAACACGGTATAGTCCCGCCCCGCTTTTATAACTCGGTCTCGGGGGAGTCACCAGCATCGGCTCATGGAGAACTCCACTTCAGCTTCGCGTCGCACCTGCCGCGTCTGGATTCTTCCTTGTGCTTTTACGTCGCGTTCCGCTGGAGTGGAATTTACCGGGTGTGGTTTGACAAGATGAGTCTTGACAAGTTTTCATCCGTTCTTCAGGCTACTGACGGTGTTTAACGTTGGACTCAAGTGAACCCGTTTGTCGTCAGTTGTTGGATCTCGCCTTTCTTCAGGCCGTTATTTATTCAGGCAAGCTGGTGCAAGAGTTTATTAAGTTTAAAAGTCTGAAAGACGTCACTAAAATTATTAATGCTGCCATTTATTGCTGCGGATGTCGCAATTATTATGAACTTTTGTCTACTCCGGCATTCTGTTTTTGCCAATATTACTTATTTCTTCGTCTGATAGTTACAAGAATCGTAATTAGAACTTTAGGCGATCTACAAATACTAACAAGGAAATATTAAACAAAAGTTCAATTGTTTTATTCTACTCAATAGTTCCTATTTACTATAGAATTAGGACCATCACGTCACCTCCCCTTCTACCCCCCCCCCCCCAATTCCCCAACATGCGACATTCCTCTCCTTTGCAGTTCTGCCGTTTAAACTTCAACCTATCACATAAAGGAGATAGCAGTGGCCATTCCTAAAACGTACATTATTTAATAAAGAAGGAAGGATATGAGGGGAAGGGCACGTCAATGCATTGGGTATTGCGCCCAACTTAGGCTCATTCGGCCTCATATGGCCAAAAATACGGTACACAACTGAAGAGCAACAAAAAATTGACAATAAAGAAGAGGTTTTGAAGAATTATAAGACCCGCGTATGAGGTAAATTTGTCTGCTAATAGTCTCCAACTGTTAATTGAAGTAGGTGGTGCACAAACTTTTATGTGTGGTTTTACATGTCAAGTCTTTCAGTTGCACATTAATTTTTGCATAATTTCCCTGAAAATCTTTTACAACTGCGAATGATTTCGAGCTGATGATGTTAGACTAATTTGGGTCTTAGAAAGTCAATATTTGCAAAACCATTTGCCTCGATGGGCGACTGCTGACGGTGGTGTTTAATTTTTAAGGACCTGCAACAACAATTGGCGGATGTCGTGACGCCACAGTATTTTCATGCATAATGCTCTATGAAACTGGCCATATGTGGGGGGGGGGGGGGGGGTGCTCTAGTCTATATAAGAAAGATCATAATTTTTGTGTTTTTTTTGTGTGTCCTCAGTGTGAATCTCGATAAGCCGTATTCGATAAGCCGTAGTGGGAATCTTGATAAGCTTTATTCTATTGAAGTCCATAGGCTTGGACGACTGGGTAGTGGGCGACTCCTATAACGGTGGTGTTTGGTAAGACCTTCCTCGCTCAGCCAAGCCGAAATAGCATTACGAGTGTTACGGCCGCACGCAACAATAATTGGTAGATGTAGTGACATTATGCAAGCGAAAGTGCTTGGGCGACTTCTAATGGTGGTGCTTAATTTTGATAATCGTTTGTAAGGACCTTTAACAATAATTGACATTTGCATTGACGTCACAAACGGGAAATCACAACAATGCTCTCTAAAACCGGCCATGTAGGGGTGCTGCCCTAATTATATTGATTTTTGAACTTAATTCTACAACTACAACATAAAATGATGTGCAAAATTTCAAAGTAATGGTACAAGTGTTCGAAAGTTACCGTGAAGACACACTTTAACAGACAGACAGACACCAGCACAGTATGAGTAGTACCACTGCACTGCTTCGCACTGCGTATCACTGAAATAGGTGGTTGACGGAATGAAGAAAGTGGAACGGCCAACGTCAACATCAGGTTATTGGCGCCCATACTTAACATATCCCCCCTCAATCATCAGACAGCTAATAAACGAGGCTATGATAAACGCGGCTGAAAGTTTGACTGAAAGCTAGTGTAGGTAAAACCATATCTTCCTTATATGTAGAAAGGCTTACCGCTCGGTTTCACGTAGTACGCGAACCGCTTTGTCCAAGATCGTCAAAAAATGCCGCGAGGCGTGCTGAAAGCACGAATAACGTACGAACTACGCCACATAGTAGCATCGATTAGTGTTAGCCGGACGGACAAGAACGTGGTAATATTTTCATTATTATATTTTCCTGGTGTTGTGCCACTAAACGAACATTAGTTTCCGGTAACAGTGACTATCCGTGAAGTCTTCGGACGATTTATTGTTACGTCAAACGATCGTTTAATACATTTTTAATGAGAATAGAAAATGCCGTAGCGCAATATACTATTCAATAAACAGTCCTCTTAGTTCTTCGTCTGTTTGAAATGCATAAAATTAACCTCCGGAGTCTTTGTTTTGACGTCGAGTTGTTTTGACGTCGAGTGGACAAAGAGGTACGTAGCACGAAACCATTGTTGTTAAACTTTAATAATTACGTGTCAGTACAGTGTTTTAAATTAAAATCCGCGTTTCACGCGTCACGAGTATCTCTCACAGTTCAGTCCGCATGCTAGAGCAATGTTTTTTGTGGCGTGCTCGCAGCACGACTAGTGGCAGAATCGGAGGCTAAGTGCATGACGCGTAGAATTTCTAAAGCCAAGCCTTATTACATATGAGGAAACCTTGGTAAGTCAATCGGGTTAGGTGAGGTGGGGGTTCAATAAGAGGATCAGGGTAGAAGAGGTGCTAAACAGCGAAGCCGATGGAATGGCTGAATGTAGGAAAGGAAGGAATGAACGAGAAGAGGAGAGACAGCAAGCCTTAATGAAACGGCTCTTCTAGACGGCTCCAGATATTAAGAATGCGCCCAGCGCATTGGTCGGAATCGAATAAAACTATTCACGCACCAACAAAATAATCGTCCTCGGGTGATTTTGGCAAATCCCTGCCGTTTTAACGATGCGTGAACGTGTTAAAGGCTGCTGATGGAAGAGAAAGTCGGGACGATTTTTTTCTCTTCATAGCATTTATTTGCGATTTGGACATTCGCAGGAATCCTCAAAAAGATCGTGTTACGGTGTTAAACACGCTACGACAATAATTAATAATTTAATGGTAATTTGCAGTATGCGAAATAGAAGGAGGAAGAAGTGAAATAGATGGAAACGATCACTGAGATGAAGTATGCGGTTTAATAGTAACGTTTTGTACCTGCGTGAACATTGTTTGCAAGGCAGCAATGGACATGAGCACCCTTTCTCGATTCCACCATTGACTGACTGGAATATTGGCTCAACGATTGTATTCTCATCGACTACAAGAACATTCTAAACCCCTGGAATACGTACGATTTTAATCTCTCAAGTCATCGTTACGGGCATTCAATAATTGTTAGGTTTGTGTTTCTTCAGGAAACAGAACCCTTTTTTTCCCCACCAACAAACACGAAATGGCTTGACCGACAATCTGTGTTGATTGGCGGAACGGGTCATTGTTATGTTCGGTAGCAAAAGGTTTGAGTTGTTATACATCATTGTCGGCTGTCCCAAAAAGGATCCGTTCAATTTACGACACAAACTTGTTTTGCCTCAACTGTGACTTTTTTTTCCTTTTTCGACGTTTTATGCGTGCAATCGATCCGTTAGCCTACTTTAGGTGCATCAACGTCTTCTCCATTCCTTCTAATTATCTTTCAATCTTAGCAAGAAGGAAGGAAAGTTAAAAGGGGAAGGGCACGTCAACGCATTGATCGTTTGCGCCCAAATCTGCCAAATCGGACCTCATTTAGGTCAATAAAACAAAGCACAACTGAAAAGCAACAGACATAACCAGTATAAAAAACGTAGCAAGGGAGAAACAAAAGAGGGAGGACAAACCGAGCAGATGTGTAAAAGACCCACAGAAAAAAATATATAAAAGCTGCAGAATAAGTACAGAAGTACAATGCAGAAGATGCGGTGAAAAACTTTCAAAATGGTGCATTCAAACGTGAAAATCGGTCGACAAAAACTAATAACATCTTCAATTTGGTTTATTACCAATTATCTGAAAACTACTCATGACCTCATATTTTGATCGGGAAAACTAATTAGAAAGAAAGAAACTTTGAGCTGCCAAAATAAACTTTGCATGAAAAAACCATTGCGTCATAAACAAACTATGACCTCGTTGTTGTTTGGCATCTTGGCTCTTGGCTTTTGGCCCATTTTATCCACCTCCATTATTCCTCAACGACATGTCCGATTCCGGATTTTTTTTTTTACACACCGTCTCTAGGTGTACCGTTATCAATGTCCAAAATCTGGTTTTTGATTGATGCAGTGGTTATTTCGTGATGCGATCACAGAGGTCGCATTTAAGTGCATTCATAAACGGAGCTCGCTCCAACAAAACTTGCAAATTCGCAATACGAAACCTGGTGATTTGCAAATAGCCCATTTGACTGGGACCATTGGTTAAGTTGTACACTCTGGTCAAAAGGCTGGCACCCGAGTGGATTTGGCACACCACTCTAGTTGATTGCAAATTGCAAATACAGTAGCTTACGCCAGAAAGAGATGGAGGGTTCCCATATTTCGACGTATAAGCTCTCCACTGGACTGGTACGACAGGCACCAGAGCAATACAGAGCCCCCAATAGTAAGTGAAATACAAAATCTTTAATGACGTACTGCTAGCTGAATAGCACACAATAGAACCATAGTCCAGCTTAGATCGAACAAGCACGGTACTTGATGAAAAAATTCACGTCTCGTCGTGTGGCCGAGAATTTTGGTAGCGTTACTGTAGCTCAGTGGTAAGAGTAGTCGACTTGGATTCGGAACGTCCGTCTTCGATTCCCTGCCACATGATGACTTGTCAGTATTTATCGTTTAAATGACAGAATACTAGCGTGCGCTACGGTTTCCGGATACATTTAAAATATGGAAAACCATATAACCCATAGAATGCTATTTTTGCATTTTCGTATATTAATATTATGGCAATTTAGCTTTACGGCATTTTAGAATTTACAACAACAACAAAAATCCATAAATTTCAGTTCGGTTAGTTTTTTTGGTAATAAGTAGGATAACTGTCAAGCAAATTACAAACCTACTTAAATCTGCGCTTATACTTCTAAGATTTTTTCTAAAGGGACATAAATTCCAATCTAAAGAGAAAACTACAAATTAATAGAGCCTTACTTGCAAAATAAAATTTAAAAAAAAATTTAAAAACGAAAGAGAGATTTAAATTGCTGTTGGTTTAATAAACAACAGAAAGAGACAGTGGTTATTAAGACCTTCCTTAACAGTTTCTGTAGTGAATGTCTTTCTTACGACGCATTACACAATGGTTTTTGGCGGAGCGAGTGAGCGAAGCGTAGCCTACAACCGACACCAAATTGCAATATGTTGGTTGGTCCGTTGGTTGGTTGCACATTTTTAGTCTGGTTAGAGCCCAAACGAAAGATCGGATTGGAATGAAATTTGGTACATCGCTTTATACTCCCCAGACGTATTGCTGAGCCAAAATTTGCCGTAAATCGAACAATTATTACGGAAGAAATTAGAATATTTCCGAATTTATTTCTAACACTCATCATTGTAAATTTGGAATCCTGAATAGTTAAGGAATTCCGACGAAGCATACACCATGCTGGTGGTTGTCAAGTAAAATTTAACACGGCAAATTACATTTTGGTTGCTTTCTTCTAGCTAATAACCTTTATCGACATAACTCAATGAAATCATAACATTTGTTCGTTACACTTTACCACTATAGGTAGAAACGCAAACATAAAAAAGAAAAGGATTCCATTAACGACACATGTTACTTTCATTTGAAAAAAAGAATGCTTGGAGACATTCAGTTCAGCATGGCGATGAAAGTGGCGTCTACACTAGCGATGGGAATCCCGAATATGAAACCTGAAATCGTCGTATCAAGGTGAAGCGGTGTATATAAAACGAGTGTTTGGAACAGACGACGTATTTACACCAAAGCACGAAATAATAATATGTCTGCCTCTCATAGTTTAAAGATTCCTCATTGCCCAGGGTAACGTGAAATTTCGAAACCGAAACCGACCCAGTATTATTAGCTGCTACTTACGAAATTAGATCGGAGGTAAATATTAGGCCTAAACGCTAAAAATTAAGCCTAAAACCAGGCCTAAAAGCTAACACATTTTTAACCTGCAATTGTGATGTATGTTTCTTTTAGATTATATAATAGAGATCGTTATTGCAGTGTGTGATAGAGGTGTGCGACTCAACATTTTCGTTGGTAGCGGGGTCAAGTCTTATACGAGGGCCAGTATTGTGAACATTTTGAATTTTCTGCTTATGACTATCGTACTGACGATTGTTCGGCTTGCAATTAAATGCCTTATTATTAATATTTTAATATACAGATTACATTTTGCACAGCAGTTCCTGTAAACAATGTGAGAATTACCGCCAGCTCAGACTCGGTAGCTATAGAGCAGTGACATTTACCGCCATATTGGCACCAGTATGGGTTTTGGAGGGCTTAACTACAAGGTGCACTACATAAAAATGGAGGGAAAAACAAAGGAAGAGCGGATTTCTTAGGCTTAAAATAACGTTGTTTTCTCCAACAAAAAAAATCGTGCGTTTTAGGTCTAAGAAATCACTCTTCACAGCAGCGGTTTCAGTATGACGCTTCTGTTTCTCTCCGCAGTGCCCCTTGTAGCTAACCCATTAAGGCTCCAGCAAAGAGTTATATACAATAATACTACGTCGTGTCACTGCTCTATACGTGCGGTTTTATTTTTACTCGGCATCGTTGACCCACATCTTTAATGTGGGCTGTGAAAAGAGGCTACAGAGCTAAATAGAAAATAAATGGTGGAGCAAACGAAAGCTTGTCAACATAAATATGACACGTAGTATAGGCCTACATTAAAAAAAAGTTAAAATAAGAAAAAGGCCAGTAAAGAGCAGCAGTACGTCACACCAAAAGGGAAAGAGGCCAACTTAGCCCAGTGAGTATTTCACCCAGATTTTTAAGGAGTATTAACAAAGGTGGTATTGACATTAAAATAAAAAATAAATACATATAAGTTTGAAATGAGGATCTGTTTTTTCCGCCTACAATAGGCCCAAAGCCTGTTTCCTAGTATAGTCTTCTGTACAGTCATGTTTTAAAGATTTAAAAAAATGTAATAACCAAATGTTAAAGACCTGAGTACGCTTTAAACACGTTTTCATGAATATATTTTTAAAGGGGATTACTTGTTTACACCCTCGAATGAGTTTTCCATTTCTAAATCCCTCCTCTCCCTTTTTCCATTTGTTCAGTTGCACAACATGCGACACATCCATTTTACTTAAGAATTTGTTTGCGTGCTGGCAAGCAGAAAAACAGGAGGCAAAACATAATTAAATAGAAAAAAATTCTTTATCTTTAAGGCAACCTGAAATACTTTTTTTAAGGAGTAATTTCTACTTTTTTTTATGTACGGTCCTCACATAAACACAGAACACACTTATTTTCTACAATGTTAATTTTATGACGTGAAGGGCTTTATCAGAGTTACGCTTAATTAGGTGAGCTAGCTAGGTAGCGCATGCATAGAGGCGGCCAACGCTGTGCGGCTGTTGGCAAATTAATCAGATTGTCAGAACACATTGTAATGATGTTAGTAAATTAATCAAGAGCCAAGGCAAATGACTACACGAACGACGAATTTCCACGGGCTTTGTTTCGTGTCCTCTTTTCCAGGCGAGCAATACAAAGTTCAGAACTAAAAGCTGGGATATGCAGGGCGTCCCCCGGTGCTGGCATTCCTTCGTCGGCAGCAGCGACGTAAGGGGTTTAGAGGATGAGTGTGTGTGTGTGTGTGTGTAGAAGGGCGAGGGGGGGGGTGCGGCAGCGTACAGAAACCAGCGTGCAATAATGTGCTTGGAAGTAAATTCAATTTAAAAGTTTAGGGAGCGCACAAATCATTTTAAACACAGCCATAACCCGGCAAAAGTTCACGAAATGTTTGCTGTAGCATTTTGAACGACTGCCAAAACATCGTAGAGGCCAAATCCGCCAAACTAGGCCGCATACTCGTTTTCTACACGTATATCATCAATACCATGGAAGGAATGATGTGAATTTTTTGCTTTTTTTCCCTCCTTCCGTTATGTTGTTATTATTATTGTTTTTTTTTTTTACTTTGTTAATACTGGTGTTCGTATTGTCAAATGATATATGTGAGCCTCACTTGCCGACTATTTAAGATCCGATGTTTTATTTTGGTTATTTCATCACGCGAGTGTATTCTGAATTGTAATAACATGTTTTCCTCTTTAAAAAAATATAACAGAACTACGAAACTTTAACGGCATAGAATTCTTCCTGTTGAAACGTTAACGAGTTATGAGCATGAGGACCTAAACAAAGATATATAAATAATGCTGCACACCAGATTGATGCCTTATTTTCTGCCCAGTGCATACCCGGACCGCTGCACTGTGACTGAGGCTGGCGTTAATGACGTACCTACACCCCCCCCTACCCAGTGTGTACCATTATTACGGATTATTAAATTTGTGCATTGTTCTGTAAGTGTCACCATCCAAAGCAGACTTGAAATTTACACTAGCCCACAGTCAACTAAAGAGTCACGAACAGCATAAGAGTAACTTTCCTTTGTGGGAAATTTAGCGGTTTCTTTAAAGAGTTCGAGATGGCAAGTCCCAAAGGCTTGTTTTGGTTGCATCGTAAGGTAAACACGCAAAGATAAAGAAGACAGACGGCGTCGAGCAAAAAAAGAAAGACACCCCCCCCCCCGAAAAGAACCCTATTAGATTAAACCCCTCCACGCTTCAATGTGGACCTTAAAGCATGACAGGTTGGGTGCTGGAACAACAGAAACCGGCAGAGAATTCCATTGATTAACCACATGCTCACAGAAAAAGCGTTGTCTAATATTGAGCCGGGATAATTTTCCCTGCAATTTGAAATGATTTCCTCGAGTACTGTTTTGGCTGAGAAGTAAAAGAATTGAAATTATCAATATCGAGAAGACAATGAAGAAGCTGGGCGACCAGAATGCTAATAAGGGTCAATACTGCTGTAAACAAGGCAGTCAAAAATGAAATGCATCCAGTTGTGTCAATGTATTTTCAAATTAATTATTCGAACGTGACATAGCTCAACTCAGCTGCTTGTGAAGCTGAATTGGTCGATGATTCTAAATGGGACATAGACCAGGGCATTGGAAGAGACTACCAGGCTTCTTCACCATATATGGGATCTATTCTGGTATATATCTGGACAATATATCGGTTCCCTGCAGTGAACGGAAGTTTTCCGAGTCGAATCTCGGGGTTTCCCCTTCCATTTAATGTGTACTGTACTTCTTCTATTTATGTCTAGTAATGTTCAAAACTCAGCCAGTTCATCTACAACAAGTAGTATACCTCAGATGGCGTAAGGCTCCAAGAATTCATTTTGAAAAAAAAAGAAACCGTTGTAAACATAATGTTTTTGTTTGAATTATATGTGTAGCCTTATTTATTTGGATCAAACTAATGCGGCAATAGAAGCTTTAGCCCAACTGAAGCTTGCAAGATATTTAAAAAGCAGAAAGAAGTTTAGTAAAATTAGGGCCCGAGGGTTTCGAACCGATAATGGTAAAACTCCGATATTGGCAAAACTACCATAATGTTTAAACTCCGATAATGGTAAAATTCCGATGATGGTGAAGCCTAAAGAATGCCCAAATTATTTGTAAATCTCATGGAAGGACAATATAATATAAATTCACATTCATTCTTGAATTAAGAAAGAGTTATGCACTTAACATTATCACCTAAATACATATGAACTGTGAAACTACTTATTGGCAAAACTGATAATTGTCCATAAACGTATGTCCGTTTAAAATTCTCAATTAGTATCACTCAAACTTCGTATATCTATGCGGTACACAACATAGAACATAGCTGTTGTGTACTGTAGACAAAAGTCGCTTTACAATCATTATTTAAGATAATTACTTAATTATCCAAGATCATGATTTGAGCGCTCTCAAAAAAAGCGTACGTCATATTAGTGCTGATAAGCAGTCTTTACTTTTATCTAATTCACAGACATTCACAAAATTTACGTCAGTCCTATGAAATAATACAACTTGTCTGTTTTTGTATGTATAAAGTGCTCGAGTAAAATCAATTCACGATACCTACTTTGACACTTAATTGAACATTTTGCGCTACTGCAGAAATAGTGTACAATAATAACCAGCTTCGATTATCGAAAACAAAAGCATTGTATTAGTGCAGTAGTCTTCCTAAAAACGTACAAGGAGAAGAAACGAAGGAAGACGAATACCAACATGGGTCACCTAAAATTTCACAATGGTAAAGACTAAAGCAGATTGTCAAGCAGAAGCAAACCACGGCCGTCTTTGGAGAAGCAAACCACGGCAGAGCTTAATGATAAAATATGAAATTATAAGAGAGATATTGTAAAGGGGGTGGGGGAGGAATTGAGGCTTAACGCCACGTCAACAACAAGGTCATTAGCGCCAACCTCAGTCACCGTGCAGTGGGCCGGGCTGCCACTGCGCCACACATTGCAGAGGTGTTAAACAAACCCCAAATCTAGATCTTATCATAGATCTGTACCTCCTGCAAAAATTAAAAACCCCGAACAGGAGGATAGACTTATCGCCAATTGATGCTCTAAGTCTCGTGGCAGATGGAAACGGCGACGAACACCTTCAAGACGGTGACAATCAACAAGTAAGTGACGGACCGTAAGTGGCCGTCAACACCAATGACATTAAGTAGAGATAACCCCCCCCCCTCAAAATGAAACAATAAGCAATGAGTATTATAAAGGGAAAAAGGCACGCCAACACTTAAAGTATGTGCTGTGTTGTTGAAAATTTCTGGGCCCCATATATTAGGCCATCAAACTGAATACGTCAAGTCACTGGTTACGTCAGAAGCCAACATTGTACGTCAACAAGAAGTACATAAAATAGGAAGGAAGAGTAGGTAACGAATCTGATTCACCAGACTGTATCATTTTGTGGGTCACGTGACCCGGATGTCGACACTCGAACCAGCGATAGATTTTCTGACTCAGTTACCCTAACCGCATTTTATTGTAGTACAACAATTCGCCGAATGAGTCTCTGTCCCAGTTTCTCACTTCTCTCTCTCACAGAAGTCTATGTTCGCCTGATACCAAGCACCTCAAATTATTACTTTCATTTTGCCCTGTCTGGTAATTACAGCTGAAGACCTACAAATCAAAAGCCACAAAGACGCACACTGGAGCGAGTTGATGGCGTTTCCAAGATTGCCTGGATTGTTCCCGAAGATCTCCGAGGAAAACTCCAAGTCTGAAAAGGTTAATTCACCGTAAATACCATATTTAGACTCGTTCAGTAGCAAGGGCCAATCTCGTCGGTCTTTTGAACTCCTTCAAATGAAAATGGCCTAGTAGGTCTACGAACAGTTTCAAATTAATATGCCGCTTTTAAACCATAATGTTGGTAATCGTGACTGAGCTTACCAGTACTGGTTGCTTGAAGAAATTGATATGATCAGTGACTGGAAAGGAGGCACTGGTAAATCCATGCGAGCTGGACAGTGTGAGACACAACCAGACTTTATCTTGGGCCTCTGCCATGATCAGAGGTTTCTCGGTTCATCTCCCTTCGGTTCATCTCCCTGAAAAAGCCATGATCGGAGGTTTCTCGGTTCATCTCTCTTCGGTTCATCTCCCTGAAAAAGCCATGATCGGAGGTTTCTCGGTTCATCTCCCTTCGGTTCATCTCCCTGAAAAAGTCATGATCGGAGGTTTCTCGGTTCATCTCCCTTCGGTTCATCTCCCTGAAAAAGCCATTATCGGAGGTTTCTCGGTTCATCTCCCTAGCCGAGGGAGTTGAACCAAGAAACCTCTATCATGGCTTTTCTCCAGACTTATCTCTCATTCCCCCTAGACTTTTCTCTCATTCTGAAACGTCAGTAAGTTTCAAAATTGACCTTGTTCATCTACAAGAGAAGTCTGCTTCAAGGTCGAAGAATTACGGAAAGCTCGAAAATTTAACTTGCAGGAATAAAAAAAAAAATGCTTTTGCTTGTGAGGTTGGAGCCGTCCTTCCCATTTAACTTTCTAGCACTATACAGGAAGACTCTAACCTGTTTTTCAGTAATTCAATTTTATCTCTGCCAAATCTAAAGAAATACTGAAATATTTCCATAATACAACACGGCATTCCAGACCTATTTCTCTACTGAAATGAGTTTTACTTCACACCACTGACAACACGGAAAAAGTATCGTTAGCAAACTCTTATCTAAAAAGCTCACAGTCTGTTTGTATTCATGAGTTGTATCTTGCTTTTGAGCCAGATAGAAAGAATGAGGGCCTTACGGTAGGAAAGAGTTGAAGAGTTAACGGCGCGAGCAAGGCACGTTTGAATCGAGTCGAGCGTAGGTGGGGGAAGATGAGGGGAGGGGGGGAGGGTTAAGAAAACGGAAGGGCTGGCCAGCGTCGATAGAAGCAATATGGTGTATTAAAAGCTTCTGCTCGGTTCGTTCGCTAGCTGCAAACCAGCGTCTTTTTAAAGCCCACGCCTTATTGGCAACTCGCTTGACTTGCTTGCTCGCCTAGCTAGGGAAGTAGTACAGCACGAGCGAACTAACGCTTGCCCTTCCCGTCTTCGCTTTATTTATTTATGGCACCAAGCGTGAAAGCTGTACGCAATTTTGGGAGAGAAAACTGAACGGCAAAGTTTTTTGGTGGGATCCAGCGTATCGCGAGTGCTGCATCACAACATCCGAACAACTTGGCAATTTCCATTCACTTTCGGTATTGAAAAACATCGGGGGCCTCCTATCCCTCGGTAAACGACGACTTGCCAATCAGATTGACTTCGTGCTTTCCTTCTTTGCCCGATTTCGGGAGCTGCATCGGATTTGCCAAGCATCTCTTGTGGAATGTAGATGTTATGGTTAGGGGTTTCAAAAAAGCTGGACTAAGTTGTTATTCTACAGACAGTACTGCAGTCCCTACAATCGTAAATTAAAGTATCTGTCATTCCACGGGATTTTTGTATAGAGAAGTTGATAATTTGTTGAAGACATCTAGAAACACGCTAATGGTCCACCCGCCAAGTTCCGACTGAAAATCAAGGCAATACATGTGTAAAACTAGTTTTTTCTGGTGTTAAATACTGAATATTAATGAAACAAAATGCTTGCGGAATTGTGCTGATCGACAGGGTTTACTTAGTATGCTACAGAAAGTTATTGTTTGGAACTGTGAATAAAGGATTTCAGTACGAAAAAGATGCTCTTGACCAGCGCCAGTAGCGGCGAAGGCAAAAAATACGGCGGTGGATTTATTTGGTGTAATTCAGTTTCGATTGCAAATCACACACGAACTATGCGAAAAATCAATTTTGAAATTACCTGCTTACACAATCACATGCGTATTAATAGTACTTCAAGTATAAATAAAAAAAATTACGTCAGATACAGACGACGTTTTGAGGAACCTAAAACACAAAATCAGTTTTATAGCACTCTTTGTATGCTGGATTGGATATTTAGCAGCCGGCGCCATCTTGCGGGAGTGTTCGCATGAGACGAAATGGCGTCACACTGCCCTTCGGTCATTATACGTAGCTGAGCGTATTCCTAGTAGCCTGCTTCCAAGTACCGTTGTTACCATGGCAACGACCAAAGCCTCCTACAGTAAAGGCCATAATTACAATTCGTCAAAAAGACGCTTAAATCAATGGCGGTGCAGGTTTGCTAGGTGCTGCCAACCGCCAAGCGGTAAACTGGCAACTAACCCACAAGGTTTTCAACGACGACACTATTTGTGTCGCCTTTTACATAGCATTGTGGAAGGTAAATATGTTATACCCTTTACTACTCTATAGGAGGCTTTGCAACGACACCTTCACCTCGCAGTGAGACTTGCTGCGAGAATGCGAAGGTATATCGTTGCGTCACAAAAGCAGTCTTAAGCCAAAAAAGTACGGGGATGCTTCGTTAATGTACACGCTTAATTCCTGACCCTGGTACTTCCTAACAAATTGTAATTTTAATGAAATAAAATTAATTTAACTCAAATAAAGGAATAAAGGAACAAAGAAGAATGCAGAATTAGGATACAAAGTTACAGAAATGGGAATCCTAGTTAAAATGCCACGGATATACCCAAATAAATGCAAAGCCAATGTCAAACAAACCTTGCCCGCCCCCCCCCCCTAAAAAAAAATGCAGGTGAAGATATACAAACCTAAAAATACACAATTGCACATTGTTAAAAAATTCTCTATTCTCGTGATGATGACACAAACTAAAGACCGCATGATTATAGCAATGAAGGAGCGTCACAAGAGTTTTTAAACTGGATTCTCGTTTTTTTCGGATCTACAGAAAGGTTTTTTTTTAAACCTTAAGTAGTTTGTTGGTACTTCTTTGCTGCACAGTTATACAGTTTTATTGAGAGGTAAGCCCGTACGCTCTAGTGCTAAAAAAAAAAACAATAACTTAAAAAAAAAACTTTCATCGAGCACCCGTCCGCTTGAGTTGGAGTTCCATTTCCGTGTTGGCCGTTTTTTTAAGATATTTTTTTAAACCTTTTTTTCCCGTCCCTAGTAAGGATTAGGTTTTCCTTTTTTTTCTCTGACAAAGCTCACCTTTTATGGTACTGTAATAGCTCTGTGAAGACCTTCTTGCCCCATTCAGAACCTCAAGAAGTGATGTTTCAGCCTAATTTATCCAGTACATAAATGAACATAAATTGCTTAGAAGAGTCGACTCGAATTGAATACTTGAAGAAAATAGTTTTAATTCAGAAAATTATATGTAACCGGTTTGTTTTCAGTAAGACAGATAGTTTCAAAGTAACAAGTCAAAAACTGTTCTTGCCGCCATTGAATTGACAATTACTGCAGCGTGCAGAATATTTAATTCTGATGATGATTTGCAACAGGCTGGTTTTCCTTCTGATATACGGCTTACAGGTTACAAGCAAAATACTATTTTTTTGTACAAAGATGTTAAACAAATCTTAAACTAGGTCTTACCGTCCATCTGCACCTTCGACACAGGTCACTACGTTTAAATAAACTCAGGAAAGTGTCCGTGACAGTTTAGGCAGGTAATAAATTACAAACATTCACAACACGATTTGAAAACATAAAAAAGGATTTTCGACGGTCGAATTTTGTCCGCTTCACAACTAGTTTCAGAAATAGCCTCAAGTTCTGCATCATCCTCTATAATAGAGAAAAAAATTTCATTGTAAATGGAGGGGGGGGGGGACGAGGCTTAATTGTAAGGGCAACCAAGCCATGTTGAAAGGATTATGTCAAGCAGGATAATTCTTCAATCTACGCATTTCAAGAAATCTACGCATTTCAAGAAGTTTAACAGTTTAATGCGCATCGCTATATTATTTGTGTCGCATACACACTTCCCATCGAAATAATTTATACTTAGCCGTCGTGTTAATGAAACAATAGCCTACAGTAAATCCCACTTTACATGATGTTCAGAAACGGATTTTTTTATTAATTCAGCTTAAATATAGGCATTTTACCTGATAATATATATATATAGATAAAGTGTTTCTTCAAGGAAAAAATATTACCGGTTATGGGAAATTGCTGTTTATTTTTTTACGAGTTGCCACTACGTTTTTTTGTCCAAATCAGAATTTTTTGTGTTCCTCTTTCCACATGGGAAGGGATGTAAGAAGAAGATAAAGTTAACGGTTATTGGCGGCTAGCCACAACTTGGCTTTGTGTTGTGCCACAACGTATCCTGAGGCAAACAAAAAAGAAAAAAAAGAATAAAAAAGATAGAGGGACAGGTTCAATTTCACCAATAAAAACAGAGTTAGCCTTGGTTGTGTGGGACGCACGTAGCAAGCGCAGAAAGCAAAGGGAGATGGAGGGGGGAGGGAGTTGGGGATTATAGGATAGACACTAAGTGGCTTACATTGAAACGCAGTCCTACTTTTGTTGCCGTTCTGATATTATTGCAACCTGCACGTTCGTAGAGATTCGGATTTCACTGGAGTAATTGCGAAACTGCCTTTGCTAAAATTACTTTTCCTTAGCGTAATTGTGGAATTCACTCATGTAACATTCCAAGTACAAAAGTATATTTTCAAAATATTGCTCACCAACTACATAATTAAAACGTCTAGTGACTGGCTGGCTGTGCGCATGCTTCAGATGTCATTGTATTGTATATTCTGTATTGTCGATTGTAAATTGTGCATCACATCCTATATAGTTAAATCAAATTAATTTTGTCCGATACCTGTTGGCTCTTAGTAAACATATTATTACACTGTATTTCTGATATACCGAATTTTTCAAATCTTTTAAATGGATGAAGAGGTTTTTTTTTTATAGATGTTTTAAATCGGTTAAATAAGTTTACCTTCCAAAATAAGGACTGTAGTTATATCCGCACTTTTTTTTAACCAAACAGTTGAGTGGCATCAGTGGGAGAAGCAGTAGGTGCTATTCATCGTCTGTTGTCGCTGTTCTGTCATCTGTCTGTATCTAAGATACCCATTATCTGATTGAATCAGGTAATGGGATCAACACGTTCCGTAAATAAAGACCGATGACAGACACCTCTAATGATTTTATGCCGTGTAGTTGATTGAGTTCGTAAATTTATAAGATTAGAGGTGCACAAAAATACACAAAAAAAGCAACGTTATGAGTCGGAAGACAACCGTTATCAAGCAGCACACTTCGTGCAAAACGTGAGCGTCAATACATAAAATGCACTTTAGAGGTAGTCCACCCAACAACAAGCATCAATCAAAAGTTTAAAATCAAAAACAAAAGGACCTAAGTAGGGTCAAAAGCCGTCAATAGGAACCTGACGATAAACTGCAGAAAGCAGAGGGGAGGTCAGTTTCCATATTCTCGGCTATTAACAACATTTAAGCAGTTTTTATTACAGATTTTAAATTTTTGATTGATTCTTGTAGCTGGTTGGGTTACTCATGACGGCGGTATGAACTCGCAAAGTTAAGATTTTAACCCAAAGAAACTCGCTGACCCTTTAACACTGGCGACAATAAAGAAAGGGGGTTGGATTGGTTCATACCATGGGAGGTTAATATATCAGCTGCAGGACGCCCAAAGTAATGGTAAATTTGAACCCACATGGCACATACTCCTGTGGAGGCGCACAGCAAGCTTTATCTCAGCTGGCTGTTTGGTGTTTGGCATTTTTGGTAGACGTCCCACTCACACTCCCCACATTTCCACGCGATGATCACGACGTTGACAGCATTGGCTTTTAACAAATTTGCTATAAGAATAAGTAGGAGTAGAGGCAGTAATTACATTCGTGTTGAAAAAACACATTTAAACAGTATTCACCTTTGAAGCTGGCTCGTAGGCTACCTTGGTAGACTCTTTCTTGACTTTACGTTTGTGTTTGTTTGGTTTCGACGTGATGTGTCAGCACGTGTCACACGTGTTGTTAATTTGATTCGTGATTGGCTGTCAAAATGACTGCTTTTCCCGCCTGCTGACCCTCGTCTATGGCTCAGTGCAAGTGAAATATATTAAAAAGCAATACAAATACCTACTTAGTTTCATAAAAATGTATTAAGTATTAGGATATATGAACGTTGTTATTCGGAATTCTATTATTTTCCAATACCAAAATTAAATAAAAAATATATTCCTGTGTTTTCCAATATCGACAGTTTCTTCGTATCCCAGGCCTTCTATTACCCATACTGTGGTAGAGCTTCCTGTAAACGGTCAGGTCCTGTTTTCGAATCCAGACGGAGAAGATGTCTTTTCTTTCTTAGTATATTTGTTTGTTCTACACTGACTATCTAGTAATTGCCAGTTTACCTTGAAATTTACTGTTTATCAGCAGTTATTAGGTTTTCTCAAACTCAAGAATGCGTTGCTAGTTTCACTCTTCCACTTGAAAATCCGATCCAATAAGCTGTTTTTCCCCCCCTTTTCGTCTGTCAACTGAAAATCGCAGAGGGAGTAGAATTGCGAACATCGATAAATCAGTGTCTTTATTTGACATTGCGTCGCCCGACATTTCTCTCCACTCGCCCAGCCATTTTCAACTCCCAGGGCTGCAGTGCTTTACAGACGACCCTGTGGCTTGCGTTCGACCTTTGAAGCTGACGCCAAACTTAAAGGGCTATTCTGTTGACCTGCTGAACCGACATCCAGTTGACAAAGAACGACAAGAAACGTTATTGTATTTATTTTTACAATTAAGGTTTCAGCAGTGATTTAGCGATTTCCTTGCTTGATAGCAAATGTATATGTGTTCCGGTACTGCAGAATGCTTTTGCGATTTCCTCGATAGCAAATGCATATGTGTTCTGGTACTGATAGAAGTTTCTAGCTCTACGAAGCTGAATAATCTTACCGAGCTATAGAAAATTGGCTTCATTTTAGATCTATAGGTTAGCTGACTGTTTGCCGCCTGTTTGTGACTGTTTACGATCTCCATATGTTTGTGTAAATGTTAACTACCTATAACCTCGAAGTGAAGTGTAGTATTCTACCTAATATTTTTTTACACCGTAGGTATTATGTCGCACTCTAAAGGTTCAACAATCAATCATCAAACTTATATGCTTCTAAGGTTAAATATTACATCTCTAATGGTTCAATAATATATCAATGCTAAGTTTAATTTACTAGATCCGAGGTTTATCAATCCACATCTGCAGGTTCACCACTATACCTGTCTACCTGGTGAATCTACAGTAAAGTTCAAAAGTTGTTACTTTACAGGTTAGGTAGTAGACCTTGTGACCTTAAAACTTCTGACATTACAACTGTAGATATTGAAAAACTGACTAACCCAGTGAACATTTTTAATCCTGAGTGAAACAAATTGCCCTCGTGAAAGGCCACGAAAACCCACAAGCACATGAAATGATCCAGATTTAATTTCTCTTTCCCTGAAGTTTATTTTCCGAAAATTAAATCTGAATCATTCCATGTGCCTGTTGGTTTTCGTGGCTTTTCTTTCAGGAGGGCAATTTCTTTCAGTTTGCAGCTTAGCCACAAAATAATTGAAGAACAATTTTTAACCCGTTAGGTAAGATGTTCGGCGTATATGTTCTGTCTGTACTGCATAAGCTATTGTACCTAAACAGTAGCCTACAGTTGACCTCAGGAGCAGCCAATTCCATTAGGATTTATTCTTAAGTGATTTTAATCCATTTCCGAAGCCCAAATCCCGTTTTCGTGACTTGGCTTGTTCACAATGCACCCACCCATAGCTATAGCCCTGGCGTTTAGTGTAACGGTTACAATATGTGATTTTCGGGAACAAAAAATAAATGGAATGACGGTATTGGATGCCCTAGCAACTGCGAGTTTAACATTTAACTCCGTTAATAACTTCAGTTTCTAATTTTGAGAACTTTTTGAGACTAAGGTTAGCATCCTTAGAGAACCGTTTGCCTGACGAAGTTCCCTTCTCAACGTAGCATTTAAAAAATATATCTGTTCAACTCTTGTGTAATACATACAACACGAACAGAATCACTTAATTTCCGTCTTGAAACTGACTGACCTTTGCTTAAAAATATTGACAAAATTGTGTCCATTAACAACTTTGGTTCAAATTGCGCCATAGAAAGTTTCCATTTTCCATTCAAAGTACCCAGTCGGGTTTGGGTGAGCAATCACCCGTAAGTACCAGGAGCTGTCGGATTTAACGACTTTGGCACACGTTTACGGCTCGTATTAAGTCTGTACTGGATAAGTTGTATTTAAACTTTTGGTTTCGTTTTATTGCCTTTTTAGGATGGTAAAATCCCGACATTTCGCAGCCGGTTAGACATGTTTCGCGTTGTTTGCTGAGTGGTGAAAGTGAAACGTGGGCAGCTGATATAAAACTCTTCAGCTGTAAAATTCTTCCCGGTTGGCTAATGATTTTCTTTCCATTTCCGGGGGAAAGATCTTAACGAAGCGTCGTATATTGGCTGCACTTGTTCAGGTGTAAAGCAATAAAGGTGAATGAAACTGGGACTTTAAACAATCTTAGATTCTTCAATGTTTGAAATTCATTTTACGAAACGAAATAGTGAGTTGAATAATGAGTGCAGTGGTACACCATGTAAATTTTAAGCGATAGATTTTATTGGATGCTAATAACTTTAGAAACCTAATACAGGGTGTCTCAAAAGTAGGAGCCCAGCCCCATAACGTTTTATCTAGTTGGTGTAAGAAAATGTAAATTAGGAATCCAGTGAAAACAGTAACGCACAGGTTGATGCAATGTACATTCTTGGGCCCATTGTCGGATATTAGGCAAGGAGTAGAAAGGCATAAATACTATCGAGAATACACAAAAAAGTGCTAAACATTTTGGGATGTCATTTAAGTTTGTAAGCAGCGATCGCAAAACGATTTGCCTTGTTCTCCTTATTTTTAGTTCTTTCGAAGTATATAACACTCTGAACATTTTTAAGTCCCTCCAGGGGCTCCCGCAGGTGGGCCCCGGGAATTTATATTCCATCATCGTGCACGCCAGTGTGTTCCTTGTGTCATCAGCGATTCCCAAAGTGTCATTTTTCTATACCAATTAGACACAAGTTTATTAAGGTGGGATAAGACTTATAAGACACCCTGCATGTCCCAACAGTAATAGGAACACACTTGGTAATTGTTTTGAAGTGTCAAATACATTTTACCTGAACCAGGTAAAAATGCCTCAATTATATTATATTTTTCTAAAACTAATTTTTGGAGCCTGTAACACCTCAAGCATGTAATGCTCACACTCTCTGAAGCCAGTATGCACTGATAGTAAATACCACTGTGTACTAGCTAAGCCTCCACATCACTTGTATACTTACTTATTTGTTGTGCACGTTTATGTGCACATGCAGTATATATCAGTGCACAGCATCGTCAGAGTGAAGAGATGAGTCGCCTCAATGTTAAAGCACAGAGAAACTAAAGAACACATTCTAGTCAGAGTTCATTAATATCTAAAGCTAATTTCGTTTCTTTAACCACAAAGAAGTTTAGTATGGAGAAACGTACAGAGCCGAAGCCAGGGTTTCAAACAAGAAAACATCCGAGTAAGATCAGGACGTAAAGTGCGGCCATATAAGAGCTGTACAATTAGCTTCCCACAGCACTCTATCCAACAGATATGGCATGGTTTTTATGTCACGGTTCCTTTTCAGTTACTCATTATATAATCATGCGTTAATCAGATGGAATAATTTCTACCACCACGTTAGCCATCGCGAAAACGACCAAATTGTTTTCATTGACAATACGCATTAATTCCGTGATGTTCAGAATATGTTTTAACAATGTCATAAATAATTCAGCTATACCTGAGGCCGAATACACGAGAAACAGGATTTCAACTAGATTTAAGAAAAATATGTTCTCTTTTCTTGCTTCCAACTTCAGAATTAAAGAGGCAATTAATATTTTGCTTTAGTGAATGCAAGGTGACAACCAAGTTTATGAAATCACCAATGAACCACGAATGAACTGTTATAGGAACAATTAGGTTAAACTGTTTCCCTCTTGCAAATCTGTGTATTAATTCACGTATTAATGAGCGTGTCGGTTTTAATTCTACCGCTTTCGCATCAACAGACATTTAAAAAAAAAAGAAAATATAGAGCATGCTACTAAGAAGAAGGAAAAATAATTCAGTCCGAAGGTGAACTGCGACAATTTTTAGGGGTTCCTGGGTAGGGGACCGTGAATAACGTGAATCTGCCAAGTCCAGGTCAGAGTAGTCAGCTACCAGCCAACTGAGGGCTAGATCGATTCCCACAACCGACTAAAGGCCATGCCACACCGCACGATTTTGTCCGTCATGTCCGTCGTCCGATGCCTCATATGTAGCCTGCGGGGACAGCGCAGAACCTCTGTTGCGTCTCAGGCTAGTTTCGAAAAATTTCATTTTGCTCTATTTGACGGACCGGTGGAGTTGTCCGTGAGCCAATCAAAACGCTGAGCGCCACAAGTGCATTTCTCTTAGCGCTTGAAGCAAAAATAGCGCCTGCACACCAGAATATCGAAAACTATCAAAAACTGAAAAGAATAATTCTAAAAATGAGTGCACATAAATAATAGCAATACAAGCACGCACACAAATTGGTTTTAGTGGTAAGAATGACGCCAATTCTTATGCATAGCTACAATTGTTCATTCAGACGATTACATTCCTTTTATTTGGGGGAGGTGGGAATAAAGACGTCAGCAAGCTTTCTTGGCGGACAGGTGTGGCAGTGTTCTCCGTTTTCCAGCGTTGCTTTGCTGGATAGGGAGCCGGATAACGGAGACAGTGACGTTGTGATGTGTACGGGCCTTAAGGTACGTACGCATGGGACTTGTAAAAAAAATAGTTCAACAGTAGTCTGACATTGCGATAAAGATTGCACGACGACGCCATAGCGTAAGTGTCTTTTAGGCCGCCCGCGCACTGAGTGGCCAGGTCGCGCGCCAGTAGTCGTCGCAGCCAAAGAAAACGGCAACAGGCCGCGCGGCTACGTCCGTTTTTCATTGATAATTCTCGATCACGTGGTGAAAAATTAACCTGGAGCAAGTATGGTCGCCCTGTGGCCGCCTGAACGTCGCCCGGAATCCCAGTGGCCGTGGCGACAGGCTGGCCATTGTGGCCAAGTGCACTTTGCTACATACACCGTAACCATTCTCATTACGGGGGCCCTTATATCCCGAAGCATAGTTTTGCACATTTCATGTACTTGGGCAAAAATAATAATGCAGTGCAAACACTTAAATTGTGTTAAAATCGATAGCAATGACAAAATTTTACTTAAGTAGAAATGAGAGCAAAGTGGCTTTCAATACGAAATTTTACCCTCAATAACGTTGCAGATGTGTTACTAACTAGCTACTAGGTAATTCTTTTAGTTCGATCATCCCTATGTTAGATCTCTTAAGGTGATTATTCTCCTATACCGAGTTAGAGGAAAGGCTTCCAGCTTTGAAATTTGACATGGCTGCAATATGATACGAACTGCTTACCATTTCTGGTTTAAAGCCTAGAGGTGAAACGAGAATGGCATGGGAGGGCGCATAGGTACGAAAGTTTTGTTATAACCATTGTTAGTATTGTCGGCATCGTCTCTTATTGGACGGCCATAGTTCGCTTAGGATGGGCGAGGACGCCTATATGTAGGTGCGGTGTTTCTGAAGAGATGGTGCTGCATTTCTAGTGCGAGTGTCCGCTCTGGGTGGCACAGCGACGTTTTGTTGTCCGGTACGGAGAAGACCCTTTGGCAGTGACTCTGGGGGTACCCCCACATGTGGAGAAAGGAAGGGCAGGGTTCCACGCTACTCTAGGTTTTTGCAAGGCAACTGGCCGTTTCACATGATAGGTATCTCAGTTCTGTTGTTCGCTCCATTTTCCCACCAGAGTTCGGTGCATCGAATGGCATTTATGTGGAGTGATGGGGGGGGGGGGGGGGGATTGAGGCTTAATGGCGCGATGGGAGTGATGGTTTTTGGTGTTTCGCCGAGTTGCACTTTGGTGTCTGTTGCGGACTTTGGTGTCTCTTGCGGCTGTGACGTGGTGACTAGACAGTAGGTGGTGTGTTGGTGCCGGACTAATGAGTAGATTTAGGATAGGTTAAGTTAGGTTAGGCATGAGTGCATGGCTTCCCAGGCCGTGTAGTAGTCAAATAAACAAACAAACAAACAAACGTATTGTGCCAAAGAAATTGTGTCCAAGTCCAATTCACGAAAAATAAACAAAATGTCAAAATTAAATTAAAAACTGAAGAGACAATTAATATTTTGCTTGAAGGGAAATCAAGGTGTTAACCAAGTTTATGAAATCACCAAAAATTACCCCAAGTTTAACCCTTTATCACGAATGATTTACTGTGAAAGGAACATAGGTTAAACGGTTTCCCTCTTGCAAAACTTTGTATTAATCTCATGTATTAATGAGCGTATCGGTTCTAATTCTACCGCTTTCGCATCAACTGACATTTTAAAAAGGCCACCAACTTGAGAGTGATTCGGTCTCACCGAAGAATAATATCAACTAAATACAAAAAATTTAATCAATTTAAATAAAATCAAAAACTGGTAAAGAGCCCTCTAAGGTGAAAATGATTCGGACTCTCAAGGGAGTGATGAAATTAAAATATTGAAAAAAATGGCCATTACAGCTTTAGTTGACTTGGCACATTATTACACATCTGAAAACTAGTTGAGTCGAGTCTAATACACAATTAAAAAAAAAAAGAAATGTTCATATCAAAAACTAAAAATTGTAAAATGGACCGCCAAGTTTAGAATCGTTCGGCCTTTCAAAGGAGTGATACCAACACACCAAAACATTCGCATCGAATAAAACTTTAGTCGGTAAATAGAAACTTGAACATTGCTACCGAAAGTAGCAGTGTACTAGTTTTCATTTAACCTTCTAACTATTCAAACTATTGGTCGGTGCGATTTACTTGGCGAACGGTTCGGTGTGTTGATATCACTCCTTTGAATGGCCAAACCATTCTGAAATTGGCTGTCCCTTTTACCAGTTTTGGTTTTAGTCTTCTGTACAGCCGTACCGGCTGAGAAAACTATTGCAACGACGTTGTCCGTCCGTCCGTCGCTTTTTTCAACTTTGCAATGGTACCAGATAGAGACGACCACTGTTTACAACGTTAAATTCAGTGTGAGAAGTTAGTTAAATAGCATGGCAAATTAAAACATCCCTACTTCCTTATAGCTAATAGATTTCTTCGACGTAACTGAATTAAATAATAACATTTGATCGTCGAATTGAAATCCTAAGATAACACGCTATAAAAACAAATCGATTTTAGCTTCGTTTAAAATAGTCTCGTCGCATTGTTGCTTGAATGAATAGGCTTAGCGTCGAACCAAATTCTCCATTAGGCTATCTGCTACTTACGAAATAAAAACAACAGTTAAAAAAATAAGCCAAAAAAATAAAAATTAAGCCTTAAATCACGTTACCACGGCAACGTCAATTTGCTATGAGTCGTTGCTGGCTTCATCAAAAATGTCTCTCCCATCACTTCCCATCACTTCCCTACTACCACTGACCTATATAGGCTACGTTGCGTTTTACGTTGTTAACACTTTAACTGTGTGCCCGGAGGCGCACCGTGTTACAAAAAAGAATAGGCTTATTATACAGTCCAAATCTCCGTTAGCTGCTGCTTACGAAATTAAAGTTGCTGGTAAAAATTAGGTCTAAAAGCTGACAATTACGCCTGAAATCTAAAATAACCTTAAAAGTTAACACATTTTTAATAGGTAATTCTCATGGTTACTGCTTTTAGATTATATAATAGAGGTAGCAGTTGCAATACGTGATAGAGGTGTACGCCTCACCAGAGGTAGTCGCAGAATTGTACAGAAGACCGGATGCGACTAGGCAGTCGCTGTAGCCGCTTGTTTGATACGATACTAACTTATATTTCGACAGCAAATGCTAATGTCATCATCAGAGTAAAACCAATTTAAAATGACTTAATAATAATAATAATAAGTTTGTTGCAAACGCAACCGGAATGGCAAGGACCTGGTGGTCACTAACTGCCATCCGAAGTTAAAACAAAAAATATAAATTACAAAAGTTGAAGATTTTAAAAGATTAAAACGAAGATGATAGCCTGGCTGTAGAGGACTTAGTTGCCTACATTACATCCAATTGAACTTGTTCCTATCCTCTCCCTCAAGGTATACATAATTTCAGCACCTGGAAGCTTACACATACAAGTTTTATAAGGAACAAATTAATTCAGCAAAAAACTTTGTCATTTAGCTTTAATTTTGCTGAAGTAATTTGTTCCTTATAAAACTTTTATATATAAACGCCCAAGTGCTGAAATTACATACGCATTGATGGAGAGAGTATAAACAAGTTCAGTTAGAGGGTAATCAATGCTTTAAGTCATTTTTTATTCCTTTTAAAATGATGATATGACATGTCATTTCCTGGCGAAATATAAGTATGTTAATTTACTTGTTTCTAAGCCTGACTTTTAACTTATGCACTTATGCATAGACGTAGCATACTTGAGCAGACTTCAGGTTTAGGTGTTTATTAAGGCAACAGCCCGAAACTATGCGCCCCGTTTTAAACAAAATTCAGGGATCATGTTTAAACAAAGCAAGCTTCAATAATGCCGGCTAATCAGCTGTACCCTGTAACAATCAGAAGAGGGCGAACGGGTTCATTCTTGGCACGGTAGCAAAGAAAATGGGCAAGCAGCCGACAATGACAACGGATATGCGCTCTAACAATTAGAAACAAACACTATTGCTTTAATAATGTTGACTGTTAGAGGGAGTTGAATTAGCAAGACGGCGCATGTTACGCCGTGGAACAACTAGTATAAGTAAACATTTTTTAAATTATCTTCTACAAAGTTAACCTACAGGAACACATAATACAGCGTGAAATCAGATAATAACAGGCTGGTTAGCCAAATGGGGCTGGGTTAGTAATAATCATTTAACATAATGGATTTAAGTTTTTTAAATATAATTTAGCACGTGACGATCGCTGCATTTTAATAAACATTCAGTTGAAGAAAACCTAATTTAATCTAATTAGTAAAATTGAAACCTATTTAAACAATAATTGTTATTTAAACCTATTATTATTTAACCAACAATTTTTAGATTACTTATCTAAGAAATTACGGCACATGCCGTCATGCTCTGTAATAGTATTATTCCAAACACGAGAGGGTTTGCTTGAAAACACAATCAGTCACTGATAATATCCGAAGGCCCCAAGGAAAAGGTTACGACCTCCGCCTATCGCTTTTGTTGTTGGTTCTTCGCTTTCCAAATTGCTCCATTTATTATGGAATCATTATTCCGAAGAACAACTCTTGCAGTTTCTTTTCGCTTTTCTTTCACCTTCCTGTTCTTTTAGGTTCCTGACACCACAGTCATTAATAAATCATGTGGCTTCCTAGGAAGGAAGCATGCACGTACATTTTAAGATGGTTTTCTTGATGATCGTGAATAAAATAAAACATGCATACAAGCACTTCAGAATTTATGATTACATGGAAGTAAGAAAGGAAGGAAGAAAGAAACGTTCTGGGGCAAGAATGAGTCAACACGTAGGTTATTTGTGCCCATCCTGAAAAGGATCCGGCCTTGTGGACCTGGTTGTGGACGCGCCATTAAGCCTCTGTCTTTCCCCCCAGCCCACCTCCTTGTACAGCGGAGATAGTGATTGAACATGTTATGGGGCTAAAATAAAGCAAAGGTGAGGGTATGCGTGAAGCAAACTCATTAAGATGGAAGGCTGGATGAAGATGCACAGCAACAAAGGCATTCAAACAAACCAAAATTATACGTGCAGGTTAAGCACTACTCATGACACAAACTCACCCGAACGATACAAATAGCAACAAACCAAACCTATCTGAACTGAAGGGCATCCAAGACATACAGTAATCCAAACTAAACGAGTAGTGGCAGCTGAAGTGCTTCGAAGGATACACAAGCCCACAAGCCAAACATAGATATTGCTAAAGGGCTATACAAGGAACACACTCTTTCAAATCAAGGTGAAGACTCTCAAAACACGAAGTCATCCAAACCAAACAAATAGCAGATGCTGAAGTGCTTTGAAGGATAGAAAACAAAATAAACAAAAATAGACACGGCTAAAGGCTATCCTATGATGGATAAACTCATTCAAGCTATACATGGCTGAAGGGCTACACAAGACACATAGTCATTCAAACTAAAATAACAACAGTTCAATTGCTTCGAGGGATACACAATCCAAACGTAGATACCGCCAAAGTGCCATACGAAGGACGGACTCATTGAAACTAAATATGTAGATGTAGCAGAAGGTCTGTGACGAATACTAACAGCTGTATATTACGTATTGAAAAGTCCATATGCATCTAATATGTGGTTCAAATATGGTTTGTTATGTTTTCTGTAACGTATCGCCTGACAAGAATTTGATCAAGACACACGCTAGTGTGTCGCCCGCCAAGATAAACGAAAACATCCAGATAAAATATTTATATAAGCACGGCGACTACTAGACACGTTGTGTCTTTACAGCAAAGGCAGTTTGGCTATTTTCAGGCATGTGAGGATGTGACAAAAAACTATGCGACAAAAAATGCTGATACTTGTTTAATCCGGAGACTTTGGTCGCCTGACAACATACAAGTCACTATAAAGACATAGCTTACCGTTTTCTTGTTGAAAAAACGACGGGAATAACGTTGTTATTTGCTTGCTACTTACTACTTGCTTGTTTTTGTATCACGAAAATAAATTCTTTCATGCGGTGAATAAAGCTGGTTCTTAGCTCATTTTACAGATATTGCTCTGCAGATGTGCCCTTTTCATATGGACCTTTCTAATTGGTCAAGTGATTCAGGGGTTAGGGAGCTCCAAAACGACCAAATTGATTGTTTTACATAGTTTTAAACATTGTCATTATGCAACAATGCTAAACTGAATATTAAAAAAATCCGTGCTTGATAAGAAATCGAAAATCTGCGTTTGTAAGGAGATACTGCTGTCCTCAAAATGAAACGAAAGTCAATCAAAAAAAATATGAACCAGAAAACTAGATTGGTGTTTCCATCTCATAATCGCTAAGAAAAACAAATGGATTTCGTTAATTTGGACCAAAAGGACCCGATATCTACCCCAAAACAAAACTTGTTAAGGATTCCCGCCAAGCTTTTTGGCCGTGTAACATCGTGATATCAAACGCCAAGCTCTTTCGCCAAGCTAATCCCACCGACTAAGACCTCAAACGTAAATGAAATAATTGAAAATTCCGCTGTAAGCAATTTTCACATATTTCATTTAACCTTTGAACTATTACTCGGTGGGATTACCTTGGTGAAAGAGCTTGGCTTGATATCACGCGGCCAAAAAGGTCGGTGGGAATCTTTACCCGGCCTGGCTTGTAACCTTCCGCCTGCCTTATAACAGCTCGCACTGATCGCCTTCCGCGCATATAAAACACCAAGGTCATCTGAGATAGTAGCTCCGTTCTTCGCAGCGATTTAGATTAGGGGTTTGAATAACATCTCTGTAATGTGTGGTGCAGTGGCAACCCGGACCACTGCA